>VKOC01002050.1:0-15838 GCA_009364415.1 Spea multiplicata | reverse complement strand
CAAACTCTTTTTTTCTATTTATTTTGGGTTATTTTTTTGTATTAAACTGTTAGATCATGGGAATATATTTTATTTGAATAAATGAAAATGAACACACTGCCATATATGGCTAATATATCTTCGGACAGAATGCTGCCCTCTGTTGGTTTTACATTAAGTAGCATTGTTCCATATGCTTGAAATCCAGTTATTTATTATGCTACTTAATGTAAAACCAACAGAGGGCAGCATTCTGTCCGAACATATATTAGCCATATGTGGCCGTATGCTCATTTGCATTTATTCAAATAAAATGTATTCCCATGATCCTTTTGTCTATCAGTTTAATCTTCTCGGAAGGTGTTCCTCTAGATCAGGGGCATCCAACCTGCAGCCCTCCAGCTGCTGCAGGACTACATCTCCCATCCTACTCAGCCATCCCCTTAGCTGAAAGAGCATAATGGGAGATGTAGTCCTGCAGCAGCTGCTCAGCCAGCCCCTGGCTCGCAATTAGCATTACAATTCATCCCAAAGGTGTTTAGTGAGTTTAAGGTCAAGACTCTGTGCAGGACATTTGAGTTCTTTCACACCAAACCCTGTCTATATGGTCCTTGTTTTGTACACAGAAACACAGGTCTTTGTATGCAGTAGCATTAACATTACCTTTCTCTAGTACTCAGATGCTTATCTCTACCTCACCAAACTTTACAGTAGGCACTGTTCATTCTGCTAGGTAGCATTCTTGTTGCATTCACCAAACCTAGATTTATCCATCAGACTTCCAATGTCCGGGGGCACTTTGCTTTACACCACTCCAGCCGATGCTTGGCATTGTGCATATAGACCTGCATCTGGCTTCCAGCTGCTTGGCCATGGAAAACCATTTCATGAAGCTCTCACCACACAGTGCTGAAGTGGCTTTCAGATGCAGTTTGTAATTCTGCAGTGAGTGATGCTACAGAGGACAGGCGATATTTACTCGCTACACACTCCAGCACATATCAGCCCTGCTCTGTTAGTGTATGTAGTCTACTGCTTTGTGGCTCAGCTGTTACTTTTAGATGCCTGCACTTCACTATAATATCACTTACAGTGATCAAGCAGGGCAGAAATGTCACAAACTGACTTGTGGCAAACGTGGGATCCTATAAATTCATTGAGCTCCTCAGTACGACTTAATCTGCAATGTTTGTCTATGGAGATGGATGCCCATGGGCTTGATTTCATGCACATGTTAGCAATGGGTGAAACTTAAACACTAAAATTCAATAATTAGAAACGGTCTCCTCATACTTTTGGTCACATAGTGTATTTCATCTATAAACATAATTTTTAACATTTTGAGATGCTCCCAAGTGAGGATGCACCATAGGACAAGCCATTAAGCGACTGTTCTTCCTCAGTGAGTTAATCTAAAACTTATATTGTATGGTATGTTTGAGTCTATTTCTTCCGTAAGGTGTGTATGAAGGACTGCAACCAAGTAAGCAACTTATTCAGAAAACATTTATGAACAATTCTGTGCAGAACGTTCCATGTTGCTTGACTTTATTCTATAAACTAATAAAGATAAGAAACATCCTTTTAAACAAACAGTAACACAATCTTGTTTTGTCTAGGTCCCTAACCACTTATCTGGCCTATGCAGGGTTAATATGTAACATCGGAATTCCACTAAAGCTCACAGAGAGTGAAACGAGTCATACAGCGGGCTTGGATTTGTGCCCTTCAATAATGACGTTTATTGATGATACACAGAGTGGTCAGCGTCTTCAAGGCTACAACCTCCAAGGTGGTAGCCGGCATGCCACATTGTATTCAAAATATTATACGTATGCGTCTACTATTTTCTAGCTTTTGAAGATACATTTCATCAGTGCTCTCTTGATCTCCTCGTTCCTAAGACTATAGATTAAAGGATTTAGAAAGGGGGTACCCATGGTATATAAAAGAGATATAACTTTATTGACATGAAATGATTGTCCTTTGGAGGGGACCATATAAACTGTTATGATAGTCCCATAGTAGGTACACACTACAAGCAAATGAGAGCTGCAGGTGGAGAAGGCTTTCTGTCTCCCACCCATCGAAGACATGTTTAAAATGGTTGAAAAGATGTAGATATATGTGAAAAGGATGAAGAAAAACGGGAGAAGAACAAAAATGAAGGCCAGCACCATATCAATGAGCTCAGTTACCCTATAATTTGAACAAGACAACTTCAGAAGAGGAGCAAGATCACAGAAATAATGGTCAATCAGTATGAGACCACAAAACTCCAAGTTGCCCACAAAGAAAACAATGATTGCCATACCAGAAAATGGTAGTAGCCAAGACCAGACAACCAGTTCAACGCGAAGCCTGAGATCCATGATCAAGGTGTAATGTAACGGACGGCAAATGGCTAAATACCGGTCATAGGACATCACCGTGAGAATAAGACACTCAGATGTTGCTGAGACGCCGCAGATAAAGAGCTGTGTGATGCATCCAGTAACAGAGATTGAGCTTGTCCCATTAATTATAACGTGGAGCATGTTGGGGACTATATCTGCTGTCAGCAGGAGATCACTTAATGCCAACTGCGTGAGGAAGAAATACATCGGCGATTTCAAACTCTGAAATGTTGCCACCAATATAATAATCAATACGTTACTGACTAATGTTATGATGTAGACCACAAGGAACACGAAAAATAGCACAGGCTTCAAACTCTGGAGGTTATGAAATCCCAGAAAAATGAATTTTGTGACCTTCGTCTGGTTGCCTTCAAACGAAGCCTACAAAAAAAAAGGTTTATGTATTGGTGAATATTGGATTTTTGGTAAAATTTTGGTATTTCATGAAAAAAAAGTGTTGAAAAATGAATTCTATATAGTACTTTGGGTCTTGGATAAACTGACAAGCCTGTAACAGTCAGCAATTTAAGTGCCAAAATTAGATAGTAATAGCATAATATTAGTGATATTAGATCACTAATGTTAATATATCAGTCATGTGCGGAGACAGCTACCTAATTATTCAATTACAAATAGCATTTTTTTAAGGGTAACAAAGCAATGCCAGTCAGACATGAGGAGCATACTGAAAATATTTGTGACTTTTAAGAAAAGGATACAAAATTATAAAATATAAAAAACAACTATATTTCACCAAAAATATAAATACAAATCCATATAAGTCCATTTTGTATCAGGCTAAAAGTGTACTTGATGTCATATGTGGTATAAAATATTTTAAATTTATAATATTAATTGAATTTTTAATGAATTTATTAATTGGTTTTCAAATATTTTTCAAAACCCCCCACCCTTCCACCAAGTGCCCTCCTGAAATGAAAAATTAAAAAAAACAAATGTTCTACAGAATAACAATATTTTTGCTATTTTAAAGACATTTAAATTGTTCGCTTGTCTCAATGAACTAACCGAGGGACCTTTACGAAGCCGAATGATATCGGCACCTTACAAAGAGACAAAAAAAAGAAACAATTGCGTCTCTTTTTCAAGTGTGAAAACATTAAATTATCGCTGCCTCAGATTTCTTTCTCGTATTTGTCCTAGGTTATATATTTTTTGGTCGATAGCCATGAAAGCCGGAACTTACCATCTGTTCGGCCTATTCCATATTTGTGCGGAGTTTTTGAGAATATGCAATAATTGTAAAAAAAATTACAATTAGAAATATTTTCCATTAATATCTCGCGTATTTTCTGTAGAGTCAAATAAATATGATAAGATCTCACAATTCTTCAGAGATCTTTATACCTTTTATAGCATGTCATGTGTTTCTTTTATTAAACATAAGGGCCTGGTATTGCTTAGAGAGTTCTATGGAGGACCCCAGCGTATAAGAAGAAGAAGAAGAAGAAAAAAAAGAAAAATCTATTTATGTCAAAGAAGTTTTTAGATGCATTTCGAAAAAAGGAGACAAACCCAGAACTGACCCATAAATAAATGAAATAATATGTAAAGGGAGAAAAAGACACTATGTTTATTTAAGTTTTGCTCGTATTTCTCACTTCGGGCAGAAACCCGTGGAAAGGATCCGAAAATCTCACACGAAAAATGCATTCATTTGAACGCACTGGTACAAATAATAGGTTTTCCTTGCTTATTATCTACTTTCATTGATGATAGTTTCAGAAATGATTTAGATACTTCACGGTTCCAGTAGCGAATTTATCTCACATGGCCACTGGTCTTCTCTGCCCTTCTCTTATTATATTTTTTCAGATTAAATTGGAATTTGTGGACAGAGCTTAGGGGAGATATTGCTAAAAAAAATCAAAGGAAGTTTAGAAAATTTATACGAAGGGATAGATGGATCCAGCTTTATTGAAATACAATACACCCTTTGTTTGTGGTCCTCAAAAAAGAAGAACTTAAAAAGAATTTCTAATGGTCTGATGATTATGACCTGGTGAGTCAGAGTAGGATCAAATCCCATCAAGAGAAATGCTTTACTTTGATGGCTAGACCCAGATCTTAAAGATGTAGTGTGCAAAGGATAAAGCTGAGCAACATTCTTCATCCCCTTCAGACTTTTGAATGTATTTAAGGTGTTGAGTGATTGAGTTAAGTGTTAAACCGCATCGTCTGGCCCTCACCCCATATTCAGTAACCACACACATTTTTGCCCAATATGCAATTCTCCTTGGGGGAGGGGTGCGATTTTTAGGCAGAGATTGATAGAGAGGGCATGAGAGTAGACTCCATCCTCCTGCAAAGGCAATTTTACATATTTTAACTTGAGTTATGTCAACGGGCAGGGATAAAGGTAAAAGATACCCCCAACTAATTTTTTTTTTTAATTTGGAGTGAGGGGAAGGCATGGCTTGGCATTTATATCTCCCATATTTTTTTAATACTATCAAACACTCCATTCCTTGTCCATGGAGATGCGAGTTAAATAGTTTTTTTTTTTTAAAAAAAAGAGGTGGCGTTAGTAAGATAATAAATGTCAGACAGGCCAGAAGGCTTGTTGTTCCCTCAGAAATCTCATGGTGCTGCCACAACCACAAGGGATTCTGGGTAGGCGCATGCATATAAGGTCAACAATTATCAGCTTTTGCCTCTATATCCACTTTATACATATAGTGGATGTAACAGCTGTCCATGAGGTGATCTGGCCATTGCACCTCTTTCCCGGGTTTTGTCTAATGGCTGTCCTGTACAGCGGGCAATTACTTTCAAGGGATCCATGTAGAAAGTGTAGAAAAGTCTGTAGATGAGATGAGTTTAATAATGTTCCTACATACCCCTAATTTTTAGTGGAAGGGTTTTCCATCACCTTTACTCACCATAACTTATGTAAGATAATGAACACCTCCGCCCATGTGTTTGTTTTTTTTTATTATCATCATCAGGTGGGGGGAAAGAAGGAGACAACCTTGGTTAATAGGGGATCCTCGGGAGAAAAGTTTTTTTTTAAAAATTAGTAATTGTATTATTATGTTAATGTAATTTAAATGTTGTGTGAAGGATTAGCAAATTACCCTCTGAGTAGGAGCAAAGGTTCTAGGTCACATTTTAAACTTGTAGGCAACTCAAAAGTTACACTCGCATATACTTGCATTTCCTGCGTGTAACTGCCTTCAAGTTTCCAATTGGATGCCAAAATGGATGAACGAGTGATACGTTTATCTGACATTTCCGCAAAAAGCATCTTTGGCAAGGGAATAACAAATCACAGATTTTAAATAGTTCTTATACTTAATCAGGTAACTCCTGACTTAAAATTCTACCCTTTTCTTGTTATAGTTTAACTTTGCATACATCCTTCGTTCCAACTTTGAAGTTGTCTGATCACGTGGTTGACTCCTATTTCTGTGATTTTGCTCCAATTCCATAATAGTCCTGTGTATAACATACATTTGCATAATGTTACTAACCACCCCCTTCTTGCTGGATATTCCAATCCAAAACTAGAGGCATCAATATGGAGCCCCCCTCATTGTGGCCTCCACTCTTCTGGGAAAGCTTTCCAGTAGATTATGGAGTGTGTCTGTGGGAATTTGTGCCCAGTCTGGCAAAAGAACAATTCTGAGGCCTGGCTCACAATCAGCATTCCAATTCATTTCAAAGGTGTTTAGTGTAAGGGTCAGTCTACGTGAGTTCCTCCACACCAACCTCATTAGACCATGCTGTTATGGACCTTGCTTTGTGTACAAGGCAGAGTGGTGCTGGGACAAGAAAAGGGCGTTCTTCAAGCTGGTGCTAAGTTGGAAGAATACAATAGTCTTTGTATATTGTAGCATTAGCACTACCCTTCACTGGAACTAGGCACAAACCCTGAAACACAGCCTCAGATCGTTATCCATTCTCCACCAGGGGAAATCCACATGTTTTTGGTCACAACAGCTGCTGGGGAGGGGGGTGGATAGTAGAAATTACTGTCAACAGTAGGCACCTGTAGGGTGAAACTGTAGAAAATAAATCAATATACTTACCTTTTTAGGACCGATCCAGTGACGATCAGCGATCTATCAGTTCTCATTTTCGGCCCCAAAAGGGGTCCACCAAAAATAAAAACATTTTTAAATGCCAGATAAAAAACATTTTAAAAAAAATCGATCTTGTCTGTACGTTATGCAGAAGTGTGTATTCACACTGCGGTGCACCAGTGGCCCCCAGTGTTTGGAAGCTGTATTGCATTCTCCATTGAATGTGTCCCATAAACTTCAAATGTTACTTATTTATTCTATTTTTTTATATACTGAAGGGGTGACATAATTTTGGGATTTTATGGGAAATTTGAGTGAAAAATTAATCATTTTGGTGAATCTAATTGCTTGTTTTTAGTGAATAGGCCCCAATCATTTACAGTGCTGAATGACCCCTTAAAGGTAATGTTAAAGCCCTTTTCCATACAGGTTGCACCCTTTGCTTGTGTGTGTGTGGGGGGGGATTTAGGGAGCGTAATTCATAAATATTTGTTTGCTATATGATCTTTTTTCCTGAAATGCTGTATAGATCCGAAGGTGGTATATAAGTGCAGCAGCCTCTCAGCAGAAGTAGTAGAGGCTAATACAGTGAGACCAAAGACTGAGTCTTTAATGGAGGAAATGTGGAGGAAATATGGGCTTAATGGGTCTACTCTGCCATCAACTTTGATGTTTCTATTTTTCTAAATGCACTATTCTAATAAAGATTGCTAACTAGAGTATAAAAATAGTTAAGAAGCACTGGGATGTGTCATCTCATTATTGAAATGATGTCCCTCCGTGGTATTCTCCGTGTAATACTCGTCCCCGGTGTTCCAACACGGAGATGATGCTACCTTCCAGCACTTTATAAAGACCCCTGCGCCAGTAATTGACTGTTCATTGTTCTCTGCTTCTGCTACAGAAACCATTTCAACTTTCCCAATATTATGAAAACACCTGTGGAGTCCTTGGACTAAAACAGGAGAAACCGGGCTGGTAGGTCTACCAAGTATCTGTGTTTCTAACATGATGTTTAACAGGGAGATAGACGCACTAAATGGATTCCGTCAGTTTTTCGAGCTGTATCAATCACTAGCCAAGCCTTGTCTGGTATATGATAACACCCTAGACCTTTTAACAGATAACTATTTTTTTTTTTTTGCTAAAAAAAAGTTGTAAAAAAAAAAAGTATTTCAAAAATCTAAATTAATATTTTGATAAAACTATAAAAAGGATAGATAGACAGATAGATTTTCTTCTACACATGTTCTTTCTTGAAATGCCAAATTCACCTATTGTACTAGTATTGTAAACATGGATTATTGTTAAAAAAAAGGCCCATTCTCTTGGCTTCCCAAAAGCATTTTAAGATTTAGTCTAGGATTACCCAGGAATTGCAATAAAAAAAAGAATTGAAGTCATTTTAAATTAACGGTGATATTTAGACAGAAAAAGACATGAATATTTTTTTAAAGCTGATGTAAGTGAAGAACTTCTAATGAGCTTTAGGGTCTACATGCTTCATGAGCGACTCAACAAGTGATACTTGGGTTCTTACTCAGCCTCAGAATTGTCAATTTTAGTAACATTTGAATTTTTTTATTTAAATTTTTGTTTGGAAAGGGATACACTTTGTTCTTCATCCAGACCTTTATACAGCCTTCTCTCCTTATCACAGTATGGCGTCTTCCCAGACCCCGGCAGGATCTGTACTAAATTCAGTGAACGTTCCAGCGGTGCAAATGTCAGTTTTTTCAGAAATTTGGATACAAATTTTCATTTTTTTTGTACCAGCATCTGAAGAATAGCAGCAGAGAAGAAGTCGGGTGAGCACGTGTTTTAGATGGTTGAAATGTGCAAATTAATCCAACAAAATAATAATAATAGTAGCCCTGGGATCAGTGAGATGATGGTCAAAATGGGCTATAGTAGTAATTGTATAAAGGTATCATGGGGTCTTAGAGTGGGCAAAAGATCCAACCCAGCCTGGAAGCAGAAATAGGGTCAAGGAAAATGAATTTGCAACGCAGTTGGCATTTATCACTCTATAATTGCAATTTGGAAAAAAAAATGCATGTCAGGTAAGAACATCATAAAACAAGGTTTTGTTCTCTCTAATTTCATAATCCAAGATTCCCAGTATAATCACTAACCAGTCAATAACCAATGGATTATACCGGGGCAACTCGGGTCTTCATGCAGGTAAAGCTAACTGGGATTTGGCCCTACTATAGTAGAACTGTTAACCCCTCCTGCATACCACTTTTTTAGTAAATAGATTCAGAATCGGATCTGATATCCAACAACATCTAAGTTTCATAGGACACTCCAGCTATCTTATGCATTATAAAGCATACAATAGCCGGGTGATCTCTTTTGTTCCCACAAACCACTATTTTAATTGGATCGCTCTCCTGCCACCAATTGCCTGCTTTAAGTGGTGTGAAAATTAAACAGCTGATGAGGTGGCAGCGCTTCTTCCAAATGTAGGTGTTCTTTTTTTTATTCCCCCTACATGTAAAAAAAATGTATTTATAGCACTTACAGAATAATGTAGTATGCATTCTTTCTTGGTGAGGCTGTATGGGACATTAAACTCTTTTAAGGCTGTGCGTGTTCGGCTAATGTGGTAAAACCACTACAGTACTACTTCAATAGTATTTAAATGTTTCATCACACCTGAAAAAAGGAGTACAGATGTGTATGAATATTTTTTGATAAATGTGGGTCTAACGTAAGCTTTCCTTTGAACTTGCGTGCCCTCGTCTGAAACAGGCAAAGTCATAGACCTCAGCTGACCATTTCACTTATCAGTGAATAGACTCAGTTGGCTTCCAGGCCATCCAGGATTTAGCTGGTTTTCTTACTCTTGGCACAGGGTCTCTCCAGTTGGAGCTAGTTCTGCAGTAGTAGAAGAGCAAAGGGGTACAGCTGCTCCCTACCCCTCGTGGAGGAGACCTTGTTGTATGTGCTGACAGAGTGGATCCGTAGATCGCTAAAGAACTGTGATGGCTGAGGTGCAGCAGTTCCAAAGAAGAGGCTGAATGCTCCTGTGCAGAGTATTGTGGTCGTGCTCTGTGTGTATTGAAGCTACTAGATAAAGGACAGCGAGGTATAGAGGACAGCTGTTGTGTGGAAATAATTCTGTCAGTTCCACTCCAAAGAGTGGGGTCAAAAATAAAGAAAAGTCTGCTGTGATAGACAGAAATATCTTCAGGGTAATGCCAGCTATACATTGAGGTTCCCATTAAGTGGATCACCATCTTCCCCAGTTGGTTCATCAACTTGGTGGGAACTGGACAGTGTTGGTAAGGATGTAGTCCAGTGACATTGAAAGGTACTGCCAAACTCATTAGGGTACTTCTCTAATTACAAGATGTATGTAACCTCAGATCAAGTTAGTCATTGGAATAGACTAGTACAAGAAAGGGTTAGTAGTACATACATGTGGGCTGATTATTTTCCTCCCAATAATTTATTTTGGTAATATATATGATTGGTCTGTTCAATAAGAGGTTGGTGATAAGTCGTGTTAATGGTTAATTTAACTGACCAGACACGGCTGTGGCTGCATGTGTATAAAAGTGATCTGATCCATGTCCTCTCAACTCTGGGGTCCCTGGAGGACATGACCATATGCATGTCCACGCAGAACCAGCAGTCAAAATACAATGGGGCAAGGGTCATTGTCCCAAAGGGTATATGTTTTATTTTAAACCCCTTACCCCACCAGGAACAATATGTGGGGTGAGGGGGCAAGGCTTGGGATCAACCACAGGGTATTTTTTTAATTTAATTACCTCCTGCCCAACCTCACATAGGGTGGTGGAACGAGGGGGACTCCAATGTTGTTTTTCATTTTAAAATGTTTTTTTATTTTTTATTTTTACATGTTTGCACAGTGGATGTGTGTGGATTGTCAAGTCAACTTATGACCTCCTGGGGGTGATAGGTGATATTTATGACTTGGACTTCTTACTCAGAGTTCGAACTCACAGGCTATGAACCTGTGAGCCGGTAGCTTTTTTCAACTCCTCTCAACTTGACTCCCATGGCTTTAGTGTCACCTCGCATGCACTTACAAATGAATGAATAGAACTAATTGTTTTGCAGCTCCTGTATAAAGACTCAACATCTCCAATATCTCCAAGCCCAAGATCCTGAAGCACCGGTTTTATCACTTTTCTTTTTCCTGTTTCGGACGACTAAACAGAAGAGCAGGAAAAAAGGGCTGGACAGTCCTTAACCGCAATCAAATTCTAAGTTTCTACAGCATGTGACTTGGTTGTGGTCATCATCTATGACAATATCTTGATAACTCTTTGTCGTCAGTACTTACTGCAAGAAAATTTACTTCTTATATCATTTCTTATATGATTCTTCTACAAAAACATATCATGGCAGCACACTAGGAAACCTCTCTATAAACATATAAAGTGGTAGAATACGAGCAACAAAAGCCTGGCCTTTAGGAGACATACGTTTTCATTTTGTAAATATCCCATCGTATATTTAACTTTTTTTTCATTTATTTGTAAAAAATGAACCAGACAAAAGTGGTGGTGATCATTATGTTGGGTTTTCAGAATCCTGAGATTTTTAACTCCGTTCTGTTTGTTCTGTTCCTTGTGATCTACATCTTGACGTTAGTCGGGAACCTGCTGATTATTATATTGGTGGCAAAGTTTCAGAGGCTGAAGTCTCCCATGTATTTCTTCCTCACTCAGTTATCGGTGTGCGATATCCTCCTATCCACAATTATAGTCCCCAACATGCTCCACGGCATAATGGCAGGAGGAAGCTTAATATTTGTATCCGGCTGCATTACTCAGCTGTACTTTTTTTGTGTTTCAGAGGGTGCAGAATGTTTCCTTCTCACAGCGATGTCCTACGACCGGTATTTGGCCATTTGCCACCCACTGCGATACACGTCCATCATGGATTTTAGGCTCTATTTCCAACTAATTGTTTTTTCTTGGCTTTTAGCATGTATACTAACATTTATCATGCTACCCCCACTTTCGTCTTTACAGTTCTGTGGTCGTGTCATTGACCATTATTTCTGTGATCTTGCTCCTCTTGTAGAGTTGTCTTGTACAAAACATAGCCTTGCTGAATTTCTAAACTTTATCTTAGGTGTACCTTCTCTGACCATCCCATTCTCCTTTGTTATTTTTACTTATATTTCCATTTTAATCACCATCCTTGGAATTTCCTCCAGCACAGGAAGGCGGAAAGCCTTCTCCACCTGCAGCTCTCATTTGACTGTAGTCTGCGTCTACTATGGGACTCTTATAACAATTTACCTTGCCCCCACCAAAGGGCAATCATTTAATATTAAAAAAATGATATCTCTTCTATATACAGTACTATGCCCATTTTTTAATCCAATTTTATACAGTCTTAGGAATCAAGATATCAAAATGCATTTGGAAAAGTTTATTTTGAATGGTGTAAAAAAGATTTAGAATAAAGCCTATACATTGACATCTATCTACCGATGTGCTGTCCTTTGTATTTTAAATTTATCATTGCCTTCAGTGTCCAGTTCCAAAGGACCATACCTGGGAACTCTCCGGGTTTGACCCAGAGATTGCCGGGTGAGCACTGCTCCTCCGGTTCTCCGGGTCGCGGGAGCAGGGTCATGACACGCCCCGCTCTCTGCCCATTTTTCCTTTAAATGGGGGTGTTTCCCGCTGCCGTCAGCAGGAACTCCCCTGACGTCAGTGGAAACGCCCATTAATGTCAGAGGGAACGCCCATTAACGTCAGCGGGACCACCCAACGATGTCAGCGGGACCGCCCACCGACGGCAGTGTGGAGTCCTGGCGGCGTCCCGCAAGGGAAGGCTCCGGGTAGCCGGAGCCCAGAAGTTCCCAGGTATGCAAATGACTTTGAGAAAGTCAACATGTCATCTTGCATATATTTCTTCAAAGTAATGAAAAGCAAAAAATAATCAAAAATACAGGTAGACTCAAGTATGATGCAGAAGTGCTTGATGATCACACAAAGTCCAATGACCAATGAAACACTGAGACAAATTGGATTTTAAATTGGCCGTTGCATTTATTTATCAAATGCCACAACTTTATTTATTACGAAAACATTTATAGCATCATATTTACAGTTTTCAGCATTCTAACTAAATCATTTTGACTCTGCGTCTATTAATCCTGCTCAATGCTATCAGCACAGTTGTTTGACCACACAGAGTTCCTTCCTGAGTGCAGGACTGGGTCATATAACCCCTTATGCCTATTCATCTTCAGGTCATCATTTTGCACTTCTTTTTCTCAGGGGATCCATCTGTGCTATTTTAGGCTCCTGGAGCTCTTCTGCATCATACTGGAGATTCGGGACTCTCTCCAGTATTTTTCTTTGCTCCATAGAACCAGGATTCGGTCACCACACATAGTTACATAGCTACATAGTTCATAAGGTGGAAAAAAGACCTAAGTCCATCAAGTTCAACCCTTCTACCTAACCTTCCTATTCTTGATCCAAATCGCCTTAGTGAATAGGTGATGAAACAACTAAATAAGGAGCAGAAGAGCAGCTGATAAACAGTGTTCCCCACCGTTATGATAAATAAATGCAAATGAGTGCGTGAAACAGTGAACCTTGTCCTTCGATGCAAATAATCAATAAAGGAAATCCATAACATCTTCAAACTATATTTTATTCAAGTAGGAACATAGCAGAGAGAGACCATAGTCTCACACCTTACACACAAGGCTCAGTCATAGACACTGTCTACAGCGTGGTGTCACACATTTAAGCAATAACAAATAATGTGGTCTCAAAAGATCATTTTTTTACCATTTATGCCTAGTTTGACACAAAAGGTGTTTTCAATAAGCAAATGGGCGACAGTTCTCTCAAAAGTTTATTTTGTGGGTTTCCCTTTTTTATATTTCCTGCGTTGCAGATTGCTCGCTTTGAGATCCGTTTACTTTATTTTACCTAAATATAATAACTTCAATTATTGACCGGCTCATATTTGTATCAATGACAGAGTTACGAGGACAAATACATTGGAGCAATATGTTACATTTTATTATTGGTGGAGAGAAATTTCATCAGTGCTCTCTTGATCTCTTTGTTCCTAAGAGTGTAAACGATTGGGTTAAAAAATGGGGTTACCATAGTGTATAGAATGGATATAACTTTATTGATATTTGATGACTGTTCTTTGGAAGGGGCCATATAAATTGACATTAGAGTCCCATAGTATGTGCTCACAACAATCAAATGGGAGCTACAGGTGGAGAAAGATTTCTTCTTCCCCTAGTAGAAGAAATTCCAAAGATGGTGATAAAGATATAGGTATAAGTAAAAAGGATGAAGAAAAAAGGAGCTAAAACAAAAAGAATGGCTGCAACGAAGTCTACAAGCTCAGGGATGTTATAATTTGAGCAAGACAACTCTAGAACAGGAGCAAGATCACAGAAATAATGGTCAATTACTCTGGGACCGCAGAATTGTAATTTGCTTACAAAGATAACGATAATTAACATCGCCAAAAATGGTAGAAACCAAGCCCAAAAAACTAGTTGGAAGCGAAGTCTTGGATCCATGACAGAGGTATAACGCAATGGCTGACAGATGGCCAAATATCGGTCGTAGGACATCACAGTGAGAAGAAGGCACTCGCCAGATGCTGAAACGCCATAAATGAAAAGTTGAGTGATGCATCCGGGGAGAGATATCGTGGTTTCTCCATTAATGGTAACGTAGAGGAGGTAAGGGACTATATCTGTGGTAAGAAGGATATCTGTCATTGATAACTGGCAAAGGAAGAAATACATGGGAGATTTAAGGTTCTCAGCCTTTGCCACCAAGATAATAATCATCAGGTTTACTGTTAATATTAAGATGTATATCAAAAGGAAGAGAAGAAACATCAAAGGTTTTAAAATCGGTAGATTATGAAATCCCAACATGGTGAATTCTGTGACTTTTGTCTGATTTGCTTCAAACATGTCCTATGAACAGTGAATAACTTGAGTAATCCATAGATCCGTGTTGCTTATTAATTAACATTAATAATCCAGTCCTATTATTTATTTCTTTATTTCTGCAGTTTATGTTAACAGCAAATACATAGCCAAAAACATTTTAGACATTCAAGAGAGAAAAAAAAATATATATATATATATTAAATGTCATAAATATAGAATTATAAAAGAAAATATGTAAAGAACCTCCTTTCAATCATAAAAAAACTAAAAACCAATATTCCTTTAATTAAAAATATAAAATTTATGAAACTGAAATTTGGGCTAAAGCTTCATAATTAATAAATAAATACAAAATATTAAAGCTGAAAAATGTAGGGGCTTAAGAACACCTACAAACATGTTAAATACAAATATATAACATTTATTTTTTACCAAAAAATGCACTTAATTTTTTAAAATTAACTTTTTTTTTTTACACAGGGAACATGCTGTTGACCTTGCTCAAGCTAGAATTAATGTGACATCCAGACGTTTTTAATGATTGAAACCATGTTCATTCTAATTCTGGCGTTCCAAATCCAAGACTAAAAATGAGCTTTCTAAATAATATAATCATAATATAATTTAAAAAAAAATGAAAGACCTGTATTCCTAAAGAAGAACATGAAATTGTGTGATGAAATGTGCATATGTATATAGTACATGCATATTTGCAGTAGCATACGTAGCGGCGTCGAGGGGGGGGGTCCGCCCCTGGTGCCACTTATCAGGGGGGGTGCCATCACGCCGGCACCCCTCAAGAGATGGACAGTAATAGCTGCCGCTAGAGGAGCAGGCTCGGATGGGGAGATCAAGGATCTTAACCGGCTTAAAGACAATCAAGGGAGAGGATGCACTGGTTCCAGCATGCACTGGCTGCCTGGGCATGATAGGAGTGTGATTTCTTTCATTGTTAAACACTCATCTACAGACACCAGACAAGTCAGAAGGCTTGTTGATCCCTCAGAAATCTCATGGTGCTGCCACAACCACAAGGGATTCTGGGTAGGCGCATGCAAATAAGGTCAACAATAATCACCTTTTGCCTCTATATCCACTTTATACATGGATCCCTTGAAAGTAATTACCTGCTGTGCAGGACAGCCTTTAGACAAAATTCGGGAAGAGGTGCAATAGCCAGATCACCACTCATGGTCAGCTGTTACATCCTTAATGGGACTCGTCAGCATGAGGTTGTGATCATAGAGGCAAAAGGTGATCATTGTTGACCTTATTTGCATGTGCCTACCCAGAATCCCCTACCCAGAATCCCTTGTGGTTGCGCACCATGAGATTTCTGAGCACATTATCTATATATATATATTATATATATTATAGATATAATCGGTTGATTTTAAATGTAATTACCAATATTATATCATATTATTTATATATGTATATATACGTATGTATATAATATATATATATATTGT
>VKOC01002046.1:0-11319 GCA_009364415.1 Spea multiplicata | reverse complement strand
CTGTTCTGCCATGGACGGGAACGTTGCGGGAAGAAAGGCGTTGTCGCAGGCTTATGCTCGTGGAACTGGGACCTGGACAAACCGGAGCCTCGAGATCCGATGACCGGACCTCTAGAGAAGCGGCCTGGTAGACGGCCCCTATGTCTACCGGCCCCTCCAAAAACCTTCCCTCTAAAGACTTTCCGCATATTGGACTGAGCCTTGTCCAGAGCGGTAAATGTCTGAACATAATTGCCTAAATCTTTAACGAAAGAATCCCCGAACAATAAACCTTTTGCCTGTGGGCCAGGCTCAGACACGGCCATGTTCACCAACTTGGGCTCAATTTTTAGCAATATGGCTTTGCGGCGTTCAGAAGCCAGCGCCGTATTGGCATTGCCGACTAAGCAGACAATGCGTTGTACCCAGCCTCGCAGTGTCAGAAGGTCCACCTGGACATTGTCAGATATAGCGGTTTCTATGGCCTCAAAAAGTTTTGTGGTTGGACCCAAGATATCCAGGATCTTATCCTGGCAATTACGAAGAGAGAACTCCAGGCCTTTTTTAGACTTCCAACCAGTCTTACTCAGGAATTGTGCGATCTTGGGGTCTACCTCGGGGGTATTACATATCTCATCAGGTAAGGAGGGCCTAGGGCACTCAGCCCTCAAATTATTCCTGGCCGTCTTATCTAACGGTTTGCGAACCCTAGAGGCCACATACTGAGCCACATGAGGCATGGGGCACCACTCCGACGACCTGGGATTAGACAGTTCGTCTGGGTTAAACATGGGTTCACCCCTGGGATCCAAAAGGGCATCACCGGCCTGAGGAAAAACCAGGTTAGGTTGGTCTGAATCCTCAGGTGCCACATAATCATAGTCAGAAAAAACCGCTCTGATCGGTATCTACCGATATGTCTGAAACCTCCTCAGATGCCGACTCAGAGTCGGATGAATCAGGTAAGGTCTTAGCCTTCTTCCATTTACGCATCGATTTTGCCCGATGCTGGGCTCTTTTCCGTGGTGCAACCACGTCCTCTGCGACAGGGCGTACCTTGTCCGACTGATGTGTTTTGGAGGTTGAATATTTACCATGACCTGTTTTAAAGGAAGCCTTACGGGGAACCCGTGAGGGTTCCTGTATAGGCAAATCAGCTACAGGAGTCAAAGCAGGCAATTGAGTAGCTCTAATGGCAGATGATATGGACTGGGAAATGTTGGAGGACATCAATCCCATAACAGAATGCAAAGCCTGGGTAACAGATTTTGTCATGGTGGCATCTAAAAGGGAATGGAACTCCTCAGAGTTAATAATATCCCCATGAGGGTCTTCCCCTTCCAAACTCTCAGCCTCCTTAGAAACATGAGCCTGACCAGAGGGGCCTGGGGCATCAGAGGGGAGAGAATCCCTATCGGAAAACATTGCCCCAGTGAAACACCTGAAACTGAAATCAGCAGGCAGATGAAAGCCAAACGTGTGCGGCACAGAAAAATAACTAAAATGGCCGCCGAACGGGTTGGCGCCAAATTAAAACAGCCGAAAACACGAGGGCACGAATATAAACGGCCGAGGAGCAAATCAGGGGAGAAAGGAGGGATGTCCACACCAAATGCCCGTAATACCGGGCAGAAACGAGCACTGCAAGACCTCCGAAAAGGCGGAAATCAAAACGGAAAAACCGGCGTCAGAAACGAAACAAAAATGGCCGCCGCGCGTGAATCGCGCATGCGCGAAACACGGCAAAGGCAAGGAAAAACAAGTAAATACGCTGAAAGAAAGAAACAATGACGGAGGGGAAAGAAAAAACGGGGAAAAGGCACCACCGCCTTCCCCACAGAACGGTAGGATGAATATATAAATGTACCACTATAGTAATAGACAAATAAGCAATGCAAATACCAATGGACAAGAATGGTATACTTATCTCCTGAGGGATCAGCAAAGAAAAGAGGAAGTTTGGTGATCCTAAGCACTTATATAGGAGGAGGGGTGTCTGTGATGAACCCTTATTGGATACCTAATGCATATTGCTGATTGGTCTTTTTCATTGTTGTATTTTTGTTTTAAAAATATTCTTTGCTGCTGAGGGAATAAAGAAAAGAGTTATGCATAATGGGAGCCTCCGTGTCTTTATAAATCTGTTATGCATGAAATTGAATTGGTATTTTTTATGACCCAGTCTATAACACATACTGTGTAAGTGAATATATGCCGTTGGTGACCTAACAGTGCATGTAAAGACCCATTCTGTCACTTTTGGTACACAAATGCTGTTCTCTGTATTTTTTTATAGGTATACCGAACACTTGCCAGAGACAGAGCTCGTTTCCAGGATCGCCATTCATACATTGATAGCCGGCAAAAGGCAGACCTTGTTCCGAGATCTCAGGGTAAGCATTTTGGTGTCGGTATATATGATGTGATAGTTTGCAATGCTGATTTTAAAAACGGTACAACCAGCATTCTAGGCATTGAAGGTCAATGGGAAGCAGCAGTTGGAGACAATGAGGTGCAAAGTTGGCAGGGAAGTTTGTAGGTAATGTCATTCATTATGACAGGCCGATATTGGCAGGTTTCTTTAAGATGAAGGTGTCCCTCTATAGTAATGTAACTATACATTTATATATAAATAGCCAAGCTCTTCCTGCAATAGGTCACTGGGGATGGTGTTTGTTGAAGCAGATGAAGACAAGCATCTCACAGTACCTCCTGCAAATGCGTTTTTCACTATTTAACCAAGCTATATGTACAAGCTACGTTGGCTGATGTGATTATCAACAGAAGAAAATAGTGAAAAATAAAGAATGGCGATATATACACTAAGCACACACACTCAGAAACGGGTAGTTTGCTAGTCACTTGTCCTTCTATATAGGCTTTATGTTGCCTAACCAGAAATAAAGAAGTAGGGGTGAGATTTTGTTTAATTAATAAACAGTACAAAGTAGCATGTACATAAAAAAAAAAAAGACATTGTCTAAACTTTTCTCTTTCTATCTCATTTTATCAGGTGACAGCAGTAAGTATATTCATTCCTTGTCACTTTAATGTCTGTGCCCTATGCTGTTGTCTCTCACTGCATAATATATACTGAACTGGCCGAAACCCCAGCCACTAATCTGCAGTACTCTACTCTTCTGTCTTAATGTCTTATTTTAACTCATGGATTGCGTTACTGACAAAATGAAGCTAAAATCTTCTTACCTTCCAAATTCTCCATACATTGGCTTTTGGCTTAGCCATCGATTTTTCAATTGGCCAATACAGTATATAAGTCAATAACATTCCTCTGTTCTGAACAACTGACATGTAATAAAATCTGAGTAAAATCCAATTGGTGTAAGTATATATGCGAATGGTGAAAAGCTAGATAATAATTTGGATTATATCACCATGGTTTCTAATTTAATTCCGAGACATATCGGCAGTCGCAAGGCAGATAAGCTGCCTCTTAGGAAAATCCTCTGTTACATTGAGTTGTTCACAGCACAGGGAATCTCAAATGTTTTGTGAATAAATGATGCATGGATGTTGGTACGTGTCAGTGCTGGTTTAATCAAAATACATATCTTTGATAATTGGTCATTTAGGGCTCACAATAGTTTCATTTTTTCTCTCTAATTATCACTCTGCTTCTTACAATTTCCAGAATAAATTCCAAGGAAATCTCTTCCCAAAGTTGGAAGCTATATGCGCAAAAATGGACAGTCTCATCTTGCTGTGCAGCGTAACTAGAGATGGCATTAATAAAAAATGCAACAAAGAATGATTTTTATTTACACCACTTTTCTTGCTATACCTGAATGAACTCAGGGCCCTTCAGTACATAAGAGACTGGAACCATAGAAAAATACTGTTCTAAAATCTTTTAATAAAAAGTGTATTATGGCTGATTGCTTATGTGTGTAAATGACTGTCCAATAAAAACAACCACTCTGAATGTTGAGTTTTGGCTGTCTGTCATTCCTTGGTTCAATTCAGATGAGTTTCTCCCCGGTGAAAGGATTTCTCCTGAGGGTGGCCTTTTTCTTTCTACTACCTGGATTTGTGTCATTACGTAACTAACACAGTTTTGTTTTAATTCTCAACTTAATACATGTTGCCTTACCAGCTTTTGATGTCCTGTCAGTAAGGGTTTGAAAGGTTGGGGTTGATTTAACGTTATATTTCACTAAAATTGTTTTAGGTGTTTCAAATAACCTATATAATTCAAGTGAATTATATAATCCCCCCCCCCCTAGGAAGTTGTTTTTTTGAGTGACATTTTGGTTCAGAAAAATGGTTCCATTACCTTTTTATAGCTATTTGTAATTTTAATGTAAATATATATTTTATCACCTCTTCTAAAGGAACATTATCTAAAGAGGAAATATCTTGGGCCCAAAAAACCGTCCTCCTTTAGCTGTAGATAGAAGTAAGATATTTCCCAAATCTATAATTGCCATGATATGTAAATATGAGTGAAGCACAAAGTACATGGCGTTGGTTGTTTGGCCTCCTTGGGTCTATAACAGCTTTGTTTGTGTCTTAATAACCCCCTGTGTGGCTGTACATTTAACACAACTTAATCACCTCAGCTGCAAATAATTGTGTAATTGTCACTACCAGGAGAAGGTCAGCTTTCCGGTTACAACTAGAATGCTGTCCTACCTTGTCATCCTATTTCCCTCTGTTTTTATCACTTTTTCTGCTTTCCCATTAACCCTGTTGCAAGCATTCAAATGCACTCATGCAAAATGGTAGCAAACGAGGACTGCATGCTTCGAAAAAGATAACAAATGGCTTCTTGTTGCTGTCCTATTGTATTAACTGCCCACAGAGCACAGTTTCAGCATCTCTGTTCCACCTTATTGCCGTATTTGCTCGATTATAAGACAAGGTTTTTTCAGAGCAAATACTTGTCTTCTAATCTCTAATCATATAGAGGTCTGGCGACAAGACTAAGATCCAGATCCCACACAGCGCTGCAGGGGACCTGGATCCTTCTCTCCGGCAGCCAGTGGAGGTCTGTGCGATGGGCATAGCCAACCTCCCCTCCTGCCGGGTCTTCTATGACTGAGCACCAGCGTCACATGACCGTCCAGTGGTCATACATAGAAGCCCCGGCGGAGGTTGTCTGCGTGCAATCATAGTTTTTATTAAATATGAAAAAATAGTTTACATGTGAGTTAATATTTACTAGTAAAACTGTTTTCTTATAAGGTTTTTCTTTTTTCGCTAATTAATATTAAAATTTGTTTTATGTAATCGAGTAAATACGGTAATTTAAAAAAAACATCTGAAATAGTAGATCGCTGAAAGAAGCACAGCCTCTGTTTTCAGTGCTGTGTATGAAGTTTTCATGAACTATAACTGGAACTATATTTTTAAGGGAATTAGATACTAAATGCTGTAAGACATTTAACAAAACATTTTTGTTAAGCTTATTATTTAGCGGGGGTCCTACATCATAATTTGTTGGGAATTTATATTGGATTCAACTACGGCATATGGGAGGATGCACAATCTCTACAAGTGTTCTGTTGCTGGAAGACAAAGTCCTGCCTTTTTGATTTTACAAGACAACAAGCTTGTGTTTCAGGCAACAAGCTCGGTTCTCCATTTTGCACGTGTGCTTTGATGTACCCTCTAGAAACTGCAGAATTAGTGATTTTTGAATTTATTGGTGCCAGAGCCGCCTGAATGTTTTTCACAATCTTTAAAAGGTCTTCCCATTGAAATCTCCGTTGTGTCTGAAACCGTTGAAGAAAAGGTGGAGTCTGTTACAGTGGAAGTGGTGGCTTCTGAAGTTGTGGATCAGCAGACAGGAGATGAGCCTGTGGTTGGAGAGGGTGCGTCGCTTCCTACAGAACAAGAATTGCGTACAGGCTCTGAGGCCGCCCCAGCGCCAGGTTAATCCTCTCAGTTTTATATATTAGTTGCTACATTTCTCCAAAGTACCTCATCAGAGAGCCAAATACTTTTATATTAAGACAAAATTCAAATAGTTAATACATCCTTGTTGGATATTGTGGATTTTATTTTATTTTTTTAGAATTTCTCAGAAAATACATAGAGCTGAAGGACATTATTTGTCTGCATAAGAAAAGTGGCATTGGGCACAAGTTATTCTTTTATATAGTGCTATCATATTTTGTAGCGCTGTATAATGGTAAGACAGGACATAAGTAAGAGAGCATAATTTACAGAAACAGGTAAGCAGTCCCGCACAAACAAGCTCACAATCTAGTGTGAACAACCTTATTTTATTTGTAATGGAAAAAACCATAAGGCTTTAATTAATTTTCCATTATTCCCCTGGAGGTGTTGCTGTGGGTATTACTGTATGTGTTTGCTCCAAATCCATGCAGAACATTAGCAAAGCTTCTGGAATTGCGTGATTTCGTTATCAGATTATTTAGATTCTTTGTACACGCCAGCCATAACGCTATGTGACCTCTGTTAGACATGAGGGGGAATTGTTGGGAGAGTTATGGTTTTCACACGCTCTCTTTATTATTCATTATGGAAGGTCATTAGCAAATTTATCCATTAAGAAGGTTGCGTCTGGCACTGGATAACGCATAGTTCAATGTGTAAAACATTAAAGAACCTCCACTGGCCTACCTATACATTCAAGAGGACCAACGAAGCTCTAACTGCAGCAGAAGCCCTTCATACTGTATATTGAAGTCAAGGAGCTGAAACACAACTCTACTGTTAAGTCCCCAGTGAATAGACTACAATTGCAATGTGTCACCTAACAAAAAGGAATATTTTAGAAGCTTAGATGATCCATTGAGTCTTTGAACAAAGGCTACATCCTCCATCCATATGGGCACATATAAACTGCATATCCACTAGTTTGACTTAAATTTATCGCTTGTGATCATAGTTCTGTGAATAGCCTAATATATTTTAGGTGAGTTAGTAGTTAACAATTAACATTAGATACCTTTTATCTGTATATTGGCTTGTGTGATGTAGACATTTGGGGATGATATCTCCACTTTAATTGGGCTGTCATGCTCACTTGTAGTCTAAGTACTACAAGATGCACATTCACTTACCTGCAGATGCCTAAGAAACCAGTTGGGAGCAAGAATTCTGGCTCCCTCATTGCATTCTTCCTCTACATTAGACTGGGAAATGTACAGTACAAATAATGGGCATCTGTACGTGTCCTTTAACATGGCTTTTTTTTGTACCAAAAAATAACATTTAAAATCTAAAAAAAGTGTGATGTCACGGCACTTAGATATTTAACCCCTTAACATCCATTGACGGGTCAGACACGTTACGGAAAAACGGTCACATAACGACCTATGACGTGTCTGACACGTCATTTCATTAAACACGCTTTAAACGGTGTTGCTGTAATGCCTCGATGTTGAGGCATTCAGCAACACCGAGATCGGCATCATGGGCCATGTCTGGCCCCTCCCCATAGGTGTCATCATCCGCCATACATTTGTATGGACAGCGGAAATTGTCTACGCGAATCACGTAGAGCTCTACACACTGCCCGGACTAAGCACCGGGGACTCAGAAGCACCGGTAAGTTGGGGGGGCAGGAGGATCCAGGTGACATTGACAGTACCACTGTCAATGTCTGCCTCAGTATGTAATGACAACAGTTATGCTGTACCACCGTCAATGTTTGCCTCAGTATATAATGATAGCAGTTATGTTGTACACCCGTCAATGTTTGCCTAATGATAGAAGCTATGCAGTTTTAAAGTGTGTGTGGTGGGGTGCCACATACATGATCCGCCCCAGGTGCCAAATACTCTAGGTACGGCCCTGATAGAAAGTGATCGTGGGTAGTGTTTGATCCAAAGGCAGAGGGAGCTGTAACAGAACAATGTCTGCTGGGGTGTAAACTTAGCAGATACACAGTTGTAAAGCAGCACAATGGCCCAATATGCGATGAGCTCTCAGACGTTACATGGACAGTCCATCAGTAATTCAGCGTTTTGCAATGGATGACTCCTCTACAGGAAACAACACAGCACTCAGGAACCATGGGACACTTCCAAAGTTCATATAATAATAGTCATTCAGTGCTAGAATCCTTATAATATCATTAAACAAAACCAAAACGGGATAAACAATAATTGAAACAGCATAAAAGCCGAATTTTATTGTTTATTACTTTATACATATGAATTGATCTTTATATCTTTATATGGTAACCATAGTTATTACATATTATTAGAGTTGTGCTAACCTGTTAATGCCATGAGGTCAGGTGATGAAAGTAAAACAAATAATCTCACAAATATTTTCAATGCACATTTGTCATAAAATGCATAATCCCGTAAGTAAATTCCTTTGAAGATGAAATGGTTATGGTGGGTCTTCTTTCCCCATTACAACAGTAAAGGGGAGAAACATTTAACCGCCGTTCCTGTGTGCTTGAGTGTCCCTGTAATAACAATACATAAATGCAATAATAATTGCTAAATAATCAGCATATTTTGATTAGTGCATTCTTTAACACCTGCTTGTGCACCAAAGCGCCTTGAGGGCTTCCTTAAGATCTGGAAGCTCATCTTGCCCCAGGGGTCCAGGTTGTGTCTCTGGTCATATGCCTAGCATAGGAGTCTAAAGCTCATTAATAACTGCGGAATTCAGTTACAGCATAACCTGAAGACCACTAATATCTTCCGACTCTCAAATTAACAGATGTTCTATTTAATTTATATAACAGAAGAGAGCACAGGATCCACAGAGGCTGTCACTGATGCATCGCCTGCCCCAGTGCTAGAAGCACAGACTGACAATATCCAGGAGGAACTAGCTTCAGCAGCAGAAGATGACTGGTCCGAGCTCTCTGCAAGGAAGCCAGAGGAAGTTCTTGAGGAGACTTCCCTAGCCAAAGAAGGTGAGTACAATATGGCTATGAAGTTTGGAGAGTCCCCTGTGACTTTTTGATGTACTTAGAACCATGCAGCATACTTGGCAGGATTGTTATTGTACTGAGTTCTGTGGAACGTTCCAAATGCTTCAAAGTTAGACTGACCAGGGTCTGAACTGAAATGGGATTCTTAATTTTACCATGTTGGCCATTGTTTAGCAGATAGTGATCAGCTGGGAGTATATGTGTGGATGGATTGAACTGATCCTGGTATGTATATTGCCTTGTGTTGCTTAACCCCTTCCGGACCGGCGTTGGAAAACTTTTTAAAATATTTAAATTCCGTGCTCCTGATTCGCTGCAAAGCGATCACATGAATGGAATTGAGGGGGAGTGGCTGCTGCGGATTGCTGGGGACACCCCGCGGTCAGTAGCAGCCGCCCCTCGCAATCCCAGCGTTCAGAGCGACGCTGGATCACGTATCATCGATGACGTACCTGGTACGTCCCGGTCTGCCGGTGACCTTTGACCCGGAAGTACCAGGTACGTCCCGGTCTGCCGGTGACCTTTGACCCGGAAGTACCAGGTACGTCCCGCTCTTGAACGGGGTTAAATCGCTGATTGTTTTGTTTCTTTCAGAGATCGATGAAAATGTAGAATCTAAAGAAGCCGCAGCATCGTCTTAGAGGTAAAGGAATATTTTTTATGTTGGTAGCCTAATACTATTTTTGGGTTATGCCAAAAATGGCTTGTTAATGTTGTATAACATGTAGGTAGCCTAATACTATTATGTTTTTGGTTATGCCAAAAATGGCTTGTTAATGTTGTATAAAACAATTTTGCGCACATGATCTTTGTTAGAAGAGGCTCTCTGGCTGTTGAAGTCAAAACTCTTGAATCACGGGATTCCCAAAGGCCAGAATCATGAGAGTTATCGGTTGTTCTGTGCAGTCAATTTCATGTGTGATCATTCCTCTTTTTTCCTTTTGCAGAGGGAAAGTCGTTTTTGCTGTGATGCCCAAATCATACACCAAAGCAGTTCCTGACAACCAGCACCAACCCAAACCATAAATGGACCTAGCTCGTTTCTTCAAACCCTTGATACAGTGCTCGCTTAGTTACTAGAACCATTTGGATATGCAGTTTAGCTGTTAAGTAATTGGTCCTGGGAAGGGTTAACAAGTCATAGGTACTATATAGTTTACTCCATCACTGCTGAAAATGTCTGCCAAAATACTGTTTACAAATGCCTATGAGCAGGTCATTTCCATGTTATCTTTTGAAGCTACAATATTTAAGTATATTTGATTTACTTACACTGATATTGTTGATGTTCATAGAGCCTCTCCGTAGTTGAGAGAGATTTTAGAAGTCATTGTTAGAAAGATCTGTGCAAACACTAAACTGAGTACCGTGTTGTAAGATCCTAACAGTGCAAGTAATTAATCTCCAGATCATAAGATCTCCATGCTCACTACAGTGTTAATATGAAACATTCCTACATCATGCTCTACCATTATACCTGATAACTGGCTTATGCATTTTTCAACAGTTATGGAGTTAGGAAGCCAAGATAGATAAGAGATATGCTGCTAGACAATCAATGGACAGACTGTGATTTTTTAATGTGAATAAAGCAACAATAATTATTTTATTATATGCGTCGTTGCATAAAATGCAATAAACCACTGGTCTCTTAGTGGAGGACCAGTAAAATCTTTTCATCTGTTATTTCAAAGATTTGTGTGAAATTTTTCTTGCGTAGGATGATGATGTATAATAAATTTTGTTTCACGGACCTAAAAAAAATTTTTTACAAGCTGCATACAAAACTACAAGAAGATATTTACTAATAATATATTATGGATGATATTCAAAGATCCTTGCCAAATAACCCAGAACTTTGAGCACATTTATATTATGTTAACACTTCAGAGCTGCAGCATGGTATGTCACACATGTAGCCAGACTCCATACGGTTTCATTACACATCCCAGACGTTCTTTACAATCTGGGGTAACAAAGGAGATTCTTCTCTAGGATGCTGTTTGGAGCCTACTGATGCTTACAGTCACTACCAGGATTCCAGTGATTCATTTTATTTACAAAAAAGGGATAAATGCTTCTTTATATTAGTATACTAATAAGCAGGACCTGGACTTTGGTTCACAAAGCAGTTAAAGGGATGCTCTAGCCATTATATGCATTTTATTATTGTTGAGAGGGCCTTTGAAATTTACACAGAGTCTCCCATGTGCATTTGTGCCTCCCCCTCCACAGCTATTTTCCATGTAGGAGACATGCTCAGCCAAAGCTGTGGTTAGGGGTCTGGTGAGACCTCCATGCACAGAATCAGAGCACTTTCCTGCAACTGCTTCATACAGCTAGTCAGTGGGAAAAATCATTGGACCATAGAGGAGAAGGGCAGCTTATTGGGGCAGAGTGGCATATAGGGGTATAAAGCTTATTTGAGCAGAGTGGCATATAGGGGTATAAAG
>VKOC01002045.1:0-62895 GCA_009364415.1 Spea multiplicata | reverse complement strand
GCAGAGGCTAATTATCTATATATTGGCTGCAGGGACTAATATATATTGGCAGTAGGGGCTAATATTAATATATATTGGCAGCAGGGTCAAATATCAATATATATCCGCAGCAGGGGTTAATATTAATATATATCGGAAGCAGGGTGTAATATTTCTATATATCGGCAGCAGGGTCTA
The DNA here is from genome assembly GCA_009364415.1 of Spea multiplicata. NCBI lineage: Eukaryota > Metazoa > Chordata > Amphibia > Anura > Pelobatidae > Spea > Spea multiplicata. The sequence goes on along the minus strand of VKOC01002045.1, from coordinate 62,718 downwards.
ATATTTATATATATTGTCAGCAGGGGCTAATATTAAAGAATGAAAAATAACTGCCAGTTTAGCTGTTATTTTGAAATCACTGTCTTTACTTCAAAGAAATAAGTACATATTATGTAGTTAAAAATGCACGTCTAACGTGTGTATATATGTATGTATGTATGTATACATATATATATAGTGTATATGTACCGTTTTTATAGAATTGGCCCCCCTACTTTTGGTCCCTGGCCCCCATGTGCCCCCCCTAAATATGAAAGCTGGAGACGCCACTGTACACAGACACTCACTCTAACTCCATACATTTACACTAACACACTCACACACTTTAACACCATGCTCGCACATGCACGCACTCAAAAGCCATACACTTAAACTAACGTGCAGTCTAATACCATGTATGTATATTTAGATATACATACACTCATTTGCTCTAACATCTGTGACAGTCATGTTGGATTGGTGGTGGAAGGGAGGTATGTTTCTCCTAGATTCCGTTCCTATGTGGAGTAACACCTGAGTCTTCCACCTGCTAGGTGATTAATGAATGAATGAGAGGGTGGATATAAAAGGGAAGCCAGGAGGGCAGGTAGCTCTCTCTGGCTGAGGACACAGAAAGCCTGACTGTGTGAGAGACGTGTGAGTAAAGGTTGCTGGACATATTATTGTTAAGTTGGCAGAGAGAAGCTCTCCAGCTGGTAGTGAGGGACATCCTCTGTATAGTAAGTGCCGGACAGGCAAGGTGTTTCTTTTGTTACTGTTATATTTCTTTTGTCCCTGCAACCTTTTCTAATAAACCTGACCCTGTGTCAGTTTGCACGAACTATTTGCCTGGTTTGATTGAAGACAGCGCTTGTCCCTTGACCTCAGTGAGGGGCGATCCCAGACCTACCTCACACATCATACACTTACACACACTATACACTTGTACATACACAGATCAGCCATAACATTTTCCCCACCTGTCTCATATTGTGTAGGTCCTTTGCTGCCAGAGCAGCCCTGACCTGTCAAGGCATGGACTCCACTAGACATCTGAAGGTGTGCTGTGGTATCTGGCTCAGGACATTAGCAGCAGGTCCTTTAAGTCCTGTAAGGTTCGAGGTGGGGCCTCAATGGATGCATCCTGGTGCCATGTGTTCTCCAGGTAAGCGACGCACCAGGCCACCCATGTGATGTAAAAGAAAATGTGATGCACTGTGTGTTCTGACACCTTTCTATCAGAACCAGCATTAACTTTTTCAGTAATTTGAGCTACAGTAGCTTGTCTGTTGGATTTGGCCACACAGGCCAGTCTTCACTTTCCCAGGTGGATCAATGAGCCTTGGCTGCACTTGACCCTGTTGTTAGTTCACCACTTTTCCTTCCTTGGCCCACTTTTTATAGGTACTGACCACTGAAGACCAAAAAACACCCCACAAGAGCTGCAGTAGTCTAGCCATCACAATTTGGCCCTTGTCAAAGTAGCTAAGATTCTTATCCTTGCCCTTTTTACTGCTTCTAACAAATCAACTTTGAGGACGAAATGTTCACTTGCTGCCCTATATATTCCAACCACTGACAGGTGCCATGATAACAAGATTATCAGTGTTAAACACTTCATCTGTCAGTCGTCATAATGTTATGGCTGATGGATATATACATACCCACCCTCTCATCCTTGTTTCCCTGTACCAACTAACAGAAGTTAGTACCCATGCTTCTGTAAATTGAAGCAGCAGAAGACCTTTGCCTGCAGGATCTAAGGGTAGGTCAGGACTAATTGGTATAGTTGCTGTGCTGCTATTTAAAAGCTTTTTTAAAAAAAATATAAATACATACACATACATAGTTACATCACCTATACTTTATAGTATGATGTGTACATTGGCGTCTCTTTGTGTTTTTAAGTGAAGCAGCTAACCAGAAAATTAAATAAAAAAGTTTAGCAGCGTGAAAGCAGAAAGAACAATTAAAAACAAATCCCAATAATATTTTATTAATTCCTTCATTAAAATGTAAATCCACTTATCACATGTATGAGTAATGTTTATTTAAAATCATTCAAAAATATAATTTACATTTTTTTCCTTTAATTTTCAATGCTTCAAACTGCTGTGTAGTAGTTACCTTGGTTTGCTAATTGAACCCCTATCAGATCCATGTTATAACCAAATACCTTTACATGTTCCATACTCCAGGCTTTTTAGAAGTTTACAGCATTAGCAGCTAGTATGTATGTTAATATGGTGGATAATTTGAATTTCTTAGAGAAAACATTTTTTATTTTAAGAACTTAATGACAGTGAAAGTTTAACTGTCAAATGGGAAATAATTTCTGCTAGGTCTTGTATGTGATCTGTATTATTTGGTATGTTATTCTTGTTCACTTGAAACGTGCATAGTCTAAGCAAAATAGCTTACATTCAGATATATGGTCTCATGATAAATCACGCATGTTGTAAATTATGAATCCACAATGAGCTGACATGGTGTTAGCCCAAGTTTGGCTCTCTGATTATATATATGAATTATTTGCTATGAAGGCTCCAGATATCACAGCTCCTTGTCAGATCCCTAGATCCTCTTGGAAGGAGAGGGGTGTTCACCGCTCAACTTGATCTTGTTCCTTTTTTTTTTTTTAGTGTTTTCCGGTTTTACTCAACCCCAGTGTGGACAGCCCTCTCTCCCCAAGCCTATGTATATTGAAAGGATGGGGAAATCTCACAAATTCCACTAACATCCAATTATCTTGTCAGTAACATAATATCGAATAGGCTTTCCTAGACTATGAGTTCTTTTAGTCAACTTTTATATGATAAAGTTATTATCATCTAAATTTCACACAGAAAAACTAGAAAGCAGACATTGTTAGAATCCTTATGGCATGTGAAAATGGTTTATGAAAAGAAAGCCTTGACGCTATAAGCGCATGGGCAGCATGACTAAGGAGGCCAGTCAGACAATGCTCGTATCACCCATGTAAGCAGCTGTAAGAATCCATAGAAAAGGAAAGCACAAGGTTAAGAAATGATGAACAATGTAGCTGCAGGGGGAAATAATGTCAGAGGAAATGTAACCGTCTAGAGTTTATGACCAGAGCAGATTGTAACAACTCACCCATGGTTGGACAGGGAATGAAAAGCAGCCCTGGAAATATTGGCCAAACCAATCATATATATATTGGCCAGTCACCACACATCATACCAGGGGTGTAACGAAACAACAAGGCCCGGTGCAAAAAAGACACCTTAACTTCACAAGTAATATGTTCCACAGTGTCACCTTTGGCCCCAAGCAACTTGTCTGTGCCATATGTGCCCTGAAGCAGCTTGTCTGTGTCATCTTTGCCCCAAGCAGCATGTCTGACATATCTGCCCCTAAACAACAATGCCTGTGTCATCTCTGCCTCCTAAACAGCCTGTCTGTGCCATCTCTGCCTCCTAAACTGCCTGTCTGTGCCATCTATGCCTCCTAAACAGCCTGCCTGTGTCCCATAAACAGTTTTCCTGTGCAACCTCTGCCCCTAAACATGCTGCCTCTGCCATCTCTGCCTCCTAAACAGCCTGCCTATGCCACCTCTGCTCCCTAAACAGCCTGCCTTGGCCAGTCTGTGCTGGCAAGGTCATCTTATTTTATGTATTATAAATAAATGCTATAGCCATAAGTATACACATTTTGAGTGGTTATGTGCATGAATATAACACATGAGGTTTCCAAGGAGTATGGCTTTAAAGAAGAAGGGAATTTTTGGGGAGGATTCTACTAGTCAATGTAGTCAACTGGTAGTCAACTGTAATGCATTGTCTTTTGGGTATGTGAGGCATTTTAGAATCTGATCATACCTCAGGCTTTGCTCCTGAATCATATAGTAGCTTAGAGACTCACACTGAATAGGAAAATTAAAGGTTAAAGGGTTGAAGCGTCGAAGAGTCTCCGGGTCAGCTCATAAATAAATTTTTCTGCTATCTATTTTATTGGTGATTGTAGAGTATGTGTGCATTTGTGTATATGGTTACCATGATTCTGTTGAATCTTGCTATGGAGGAGTGACATATTTTTCAAAGGAGGAGAAACGAACAATAGGTCATAGTCAAATCTCAAGAGTGAGCGGTTTAGATGTAATGTAAGGAAGTCTTACTGAAGTCTTACTGAAGAGATTTTCATTAGGAGTGGATGCATCACGCTCTGAATGAATGTGATGGTCCATTCACGTTAAGGAGTGCTCCCTGCAAATAAAATCAATAAAAATTACACACAAAAAATACCAAAATAAAACACACACCGCATATATATTCTTTCTTCCTTTCTTGTGCACCTGCTTTTGTAGATTACAGCTCCCATCAACCAAGCTGATGATAAGGGTGATGGGAGTTGTGGCCCACAAAAGTAGGTGCTTGAGAAAAGAAAAGTCTGGCATACGGAAAAATGCAAATGTATTTTTTGTGCCTAAACTGTGTTTGTATAGTGTATTATCATTTAACCCCATTATTTTCGGTGTGCCTACCTTGTCCTATTCTGTGTGCTGTTGTGCAGTGAAATGTGGTATGTAGTGTGCCCTATATGGCGTATTTCTGTAATCTAGAGAGGCAGCTGAATGCATTTTGGTGGGTTTTTTTGCAGTTACGTGTAATCTGTGCAAACAACATGGAAAATGTGGTGAAATAGCAACACAAATTAATATTACTGCTTCCTTTGCCAGGGACTGGTGACCAACTGGTTGTATGATGTGTCCAAATGCTATTAGTGAAATACCCCGGGTTAATTTCCAAAAAACATAAATAACCAAATGCAAGTATTTTGGTCAACTGAACTGGTTTGAGTCTTACATCAGGAAAAATGGGCAGATTAGATTGTCAAATTGATTTTTTTATCTGCTGTCAAAGTCTATGTTTCTATGGATTGAAGATCAAAAATGTGTCTTGCAACTCTTTTGCCAATACTATGGCTAATAAGCCAGCAGGTAGGCTCAAGATCTACAACTGCTAATAAGATAGTGACAAATATAACACCAATTCTCTGGATTGAATTCTCAAGTATACTGTCCATTGTCTTTCAATTTCAATTTCAATAATAATGATAATAATAATTTCAATTTCAATATTTCAGTGAAGTTCTGGGTGGTCCGCTTTATTAGCATATAACTACTCTACAACTGTGATTATATTGTAGTTTATTCATTTATTGAAATGCATAAAGATTTGACTACACAGGATAACACAAAAATTTACAAAAGTAGTATTTGGAATTTAAACAAACTTAAAGAATGTCCAATTGTTCCACTGTAAAAACGTAACTAGAATCAGTAAATGGTCATAAATTCCTTGGTCTGTGACTTGACCTATGCTTAACATTTGGTCAAAACATTGATTTATTGGCATTCAAATTATACGCCACATTAGAAGCAGTTTATAGAAAAAAAATCACACAGGAGTCCCATGGTACAAAAGTGCACAGTGCGGTGCATTATAGATATGCACTGTGAGCAATTTACCCAATTAATTTGCCAAAACATTAACCTTTTGATTGCTTGGTAATGAACTGCACATTCATGTAACCCTGCTTCCTACTCTTCGGTGTAAGCATCTCCCTCACTATCAGAAATACTGTGCCTTACTAACCTAACACCATAAGGACAAAGGCTCTTGATGAGTGTTCTTTTAGCACTTTGACTTTGTGTTTCTCCAATGATAATTTTCTTCTTTCTCATTTAGAGCACCAACCCAAACTATATGCTGTGTTTGGCTGGCCAGTTAGAGTATTCTTCAAAAACAACATGTTGTTGTGTTTCAGTCAGATCCATTGCCGCAGGTGTATAAAATCAAGCACCTAGCCACGAAGCCTACATTTACAAACATTTGTGAAAAGAAAATTGGTCGTTCTGAAGAGCTCAGTGAATTCAAGTGAGGTGCTGTGATACGATGCCACCTTTGCAACAAGTCATTTTGTGAAATTTCATATGATGTCATATACTGGCACTCGGCATCAGCACACAGTACTAGGGAGCACTAGAGCAGAGGTCTAAAGGAATAGACCTTATGCTCCCTTAATTTTGGGCCGGTTAGAGGGAGATCTATGATCTCTCCAACCAGCTCTGCTCCTCGGGAGTAGGTGCCCCTGATTAAGGCACTCCAGGCAGCTGCCTGGGCTGCATGGTACTGAAAAAGCCAATAATAAATCCCAGAGCACTTGGTGGGGGTTAGTTCAGAATATACGGTAAATATTAAGTCATATCAGGACATTTATAGGTAAAAAGACACGTTTACCTCTAACGATATTCCTCACAACAAAATGTTTGTTTTATCCAAATGTAGCAAAGTAGATAGACTTTTTTCCCTCCCTATAAATGACATCTCTTTAATATACTTCTGTTCGAGATTATAGTATGTCATGCTTTTATGAATGAGATTACTCTTTAAATGTGCATATATTCTACTACTCATATTACATTTAGACTAGTAAATTGTTCAACCAATAAAATACTCATAAAATGCTCACAATTAAGTGTATTTTTATGTAGCTGCCTTTATCTGCTGTTTAATTTAGAGCGTCGCTGGAGTGTAAAATGCTGTACACACCGAGGTCTTGGCTAGGCTAGATTTCATATGTCATAGGATATATTTCCAGTGTATATGATTTCGTTTCCAGACACCTTCTGGACTCTGAAAATCCCATTAACAGCCTTAACAAACAATTCTGTAACACTGGATTGCCCCAGTGCTTGTTTCCTCGGAAACCATGAGCCCCTTGGCACTGCCCGTGGTAAACGGGGAATAAATTCATTAAAATGCTCAGCATTGTTTTGAGCCATATGTCTGTTAGGGAAAAAAAAGTTTCACCGCAAATTCACGTGGTTTGCTTTCAAGTATTTGGTTGAAACGGATACTCCGAGTAGAAAAGACGTAACTTTTTGAATGAAAGGGCTAGATTAAGAATTGATTTTTCTGGGTAGTATTATCAAACAATAATTTCCCTTATGTCTAAAAGTTGGTTGCGTGAGAACATACACTTCACCTTGTGCCATTTCACATAATTACAAACGTGCTTTAAAAGTTACATTTTAACAAGTATGTGTTTACAAGAACACTTAATTCCACAGGAAGCTAAAGATAAAATAAGTACTGATGTTATAAGACTTCTTAGTGTTTTCCCATCCTCAACAAAGAATAAACAAGCTAAGGAAGAGGGATTAAGGAATTCTCAATTCAGTTTTGCTTTTGGCCAGAGATTTGTAAAAAAAAGATCGTTTTCCAAGAAAAATTATTCAAAACTGAGATGCCAGAAATAAAAATATTGACTCTAATTGCTACATAGTCAAGCGGTTTCCAATTATAATGACCTTCTTTGTTTTTAAGGATAATCAGAGATTATGCGAGAATTCTACGATTATGACAAGCGGTTAAAGGTGTCCCAATAATGCTAATATTAATGTAGATGAAAGAGATCTATAAACAAATTCAGAATGTCAAAATCTATAGCAAAACCAGGAAAAAAAAAGTCGGGTATCCCTCAAGTCAAAAAGTTGCTAAAAGCTAAAAAGTAACTACATTTTAAAACGCACAACATGTAAAGCTTCTGAATACAGTCTGGAATATGACGGTGTTGGATAAAACAATAAACACTAATAAAAGTAGAGGTTATTTTAGGTGACAACGCCACTTTAAACACTTAAAATGTTGAAGTTACTCTTTAGCTCAGGATTCTTAACTGGTTATTTAGAGGGAAATAAAGACCTACGTAAATGTTAGCATGTTTGTGCACTGATGATATCTACTCACTGAGAAAATAGAACTGACAACCTCAGATCACAATTACCGATTCTACTATTTGTTTCACAGACCATCAGTTTATATCATTGCACAGGGTGCTTTATTGTATGAACTCTCCCAAGATTATTCCACTGCCATTTTTTGTACAGAGACATCTCATGTCACTTAACGCATGGTTATATCATGTATTTTGTCCCTATTCTTACCCTTAGCCTTTCATATACTAAATAGTACATTTACCTTTTCTTCCTGGATTACATTGGACAACTTGTTCAGAACATATCACATTTGGAAAGCTCTGTAATCGAAAAGATCACAGACCACAAATAAGGACACTTTGGACTTTGTATGTAAGCAGATATATTTATTTTAAATATGGGATATTAAAAAGCATTTCATCATACTCCCTCTTTTTTACGTTGATGACCATTTTGAGAGTTCACCTGGTGGAAATGCTTAACTTCAGACCAATACACAGAGCAACACGGGAACAGTGCAAATGTTCTAAGATATATATATATCTTATATTATGTGTGACAGTCATGTAGGATTGGTGGTGGAAGGGAGGTATGTTTCTCCTAGATTCCTTTCCTATGTGGAGTAACACCTGAGTCTTCCACCCGCTAGGTGATTAATTAAAGAATGAGAGGGTGGATATAAAAGGGAAGCCAGGAGGGCAGGGAGCTCTCTCTGACTGAGGACACAGAAAGCCTGTCTGTGGAAGAGACCTGTGAGTAAAGGTTGCTGGACATATTATGATATGTTAAGTTAAGTTGGCAGAGAGAAGCTCTCCAGCTGGTAGTGAGGGACATCCTATGTATAGTAAGTCCCGGACAGGCAAGGTGTTTCTTTTGTTACTGTTATATTTCTTTTGTCCCTGCAACCTTTCTAATAAACCTGACCCTGTGTCAGATTGCATGAACTGCTATTTGCCTGGTTTGATTGAAGACAGCGCTTGTCCCTTGACCTCCGCGAGGGGCGATCCCAGACCTACCTCAAACAAATGATATATTATTATATTTATGCATTATTTATATATCTTATATATATAATATATATATATATATATATATATTATGATCTATTCCTTTATCTCTTTTTTTCTTTTCTTTCTTTTGTTCTGCGAGTACAAGTAAATAGAGGATTTCCATTATTATTTCAGGGGAAGTACCTACTTTATTATCTCTTTATTATCTCCTTTATGTGCATTGCGGGGTTACTACTCCAATTTTGGGTGTATGCATTAACATCCATCCAACAAAAAGGACTGCATACAAAATCCAAAAAATGAGCACAGGCAATTATGTTAATGTTGTCCAATTTTGGTCCAAAAGGTGGTGCCTTAAGTCAAAGATGATACCTTTTCCTAGATCAACATGTAAGAAAAAGAGTAGCATTATACACCCTTTAATAATGTTAGCAGACTTTTCTTCAGATGGAATGACGCAGCACTAGCCTAGCTTAGAGAATAATTTCACCAGCTACCTATGCTTGCTTGACAATGCATGGCTAAAGGAAGGAAGGCCAGAGAAGCGGCTATATACGGGGCCGGACTGGTAATTACAAGGTGGTCCTGGCAACTTAAGGCCAGTAGATGCCTGATGACTTGCGTGCGGCTGATACGTGCATATGCACTACTGAACGCTATGTTTTTAAGCTTAGTTGATATGCTACATCACCAGATCTGAGGCTGGAGTGGAAAATAAGGAGATTTTGCGGGGGCTGACGGCCAGTGGCCCACCGGGGTACGGCTGCAGCATTAGGACAAATGTTCTTTTTTTTGTGACATTAGCAACTTGAAATTAATTAAAAATAATTAGTGTGAAGGAATATTATAAATACTTACAACTATTCAGTTCCCACAGGTAAACTTTTCATACATATTGTTTCAAAATACTCTCAATTTTTTTTTACATAGAATTGTTAAATAAGTACTTATTGAATATATTTTGCCAATATAAATAAGAACAATTTCAATAGTGGTGAAAAGCATGAAATTAAGCTCTTATATTAATTAAATTTTAAATGCATGTTACTTCTTGAATCCGGAGGAATTTAAAATTATGAACAAACACAATTAAGTCAAACGTTGTATTTTCTAGGTTTTTGGTTTTTTTGACCAAATCTGTTTATCCGATAATGTTGAGTATTCTGTTTTTTTGTTTTTTTTCTTGAGTAGCTTTTTTTTGGCTTTAGTCTTCATACTTCATTATTTGCATCCCTTTCCCAACATATGTTTTACTCTTGTTGATCAATCTGCTTCTGCATTTCAGGATTCCGTTCTCATTCCTTTATTTTTGTCTCTCCACAAGTTATCATTTTGTGAAATAACAAACTATTTTGTCTCTACATACTATTCAGATGTAAATGACACCCAAGCATTCAAATATAGGCGTAATCGAAATTTCGCACCTGCAAACTAATTGTAATCTTGTTGACTCCTAGCTGCGGTATACCTAAATTAATAGCGTGCCAGCTGATTAAGTCTGTTTCCAAGTAAACATGTTATTTTTCCATTCAAGTTCTCATAAAACAATGTCTGCAATGACATTTCGTGACACTTTTTTTGTCATTTACAACTCTGTACTGTTTGCCATAGGTCAATTTAGATGTTAAATAACCAAGGGAATACAAGAACCATGCTTTTCAAAACATATAAATGTAAAGTAAATTACATTTCATGTCACTACTATTTCCATACATCGCCTGTGCTGTTTCTTTCTATTAAACCCAGTTGTTGCATCCATGCTGTTGGTTGCTAGGCAACTGTGGTAGAAAGGTCCTGTATATGTTTTGAGAGTCCTTGATAATGGTGAAATGCCCTCGTTTAGAGGGTAAGAGAGCTGGCTAGAAGGCTAGATAGCCCATTCATTGGGAATCCTAGAGGGATTCTGTTTACTTGCAGAGATCTGTATCCAAGAGGTATACCAGTGGTAGCATGTTTAGTCTACTGGGGATGTCAACATTTACCTCCAAAAACCAAAAAAATATAAAAAAATACCTCTTCTGAGTCTTGCTGGAATTCCTGTCAGGTGTAATTTATTCTTTCAGCTAATATTTCACGGGATGTGAAATTGTACACAAAAGCCTTTGTGCTCATTTCCCAAATGGATGCCTGCCTCAGTAAAACAAAAAGACTATCACTCATAAGAAATGGATGAAACATGAGTACGTTTGCTGTTCCTACCAGTGAAATTTAGAGAAAAAGGTGAACATTTTCTGTACAGATACCACAATTCCTGGGGGGGTAACAATAGTTCTCACCAATTGCTAGGGCATGTTAACTAAGGCTTGATTAGATAATCATTGTTCTTCCATTGCTGGAGGCATACATCCTCCAGCTTTAAATAACTCCCAAACGCCATGGAGAGTACATTGTCATCTATGTATAAGGAAAGGGAAATTTTCTATAGTCAATGTTCTTCTTTTATGATAATATTGTATCCCTCAACATGTAAGGTATCCAAATTGGGACACCTTTGTTGGGGGTATGGCAGGTGACTGGGAGGGTAGGAAAATCCACTCTACTCTAACAGCCACCTGGTTGTTCTCAGCTTCAGAGGAGGCCATGTGGGAGCTCCAACGGAGGCCTGTGCTACAGCAATTTTACAGTTCTCTGGGCCAGACTGAGCCGGTCAAGGGAGGGCAGAGGTTTTCCGAACCAGCCTTTGATCCCCATTGCCTGCAAAATTGGGACAGTGGGGAAGCTACCTAGGACAGTGGAACAATGTCTAAAAATGGGTCCTATTCTGCAAAAACTGACTATTTTACTAGTTACCCTTTGACGCATTGTCTTCAGTTGTACTATTGCACCAGTCTCCTATATTTGATATGAAGAGTTTTACAATTCTTATTGTCTCAAATATTATTTTAGTTTGTGGCGCAAAGAATAATTATCCTTAAGGATTTTTAATTAGCTACCTGGAACTATGAACCTACAGACTCATGCTAGAGAGGAATATTATAAGGCAGCAATTAAAACAGACATTTGCATTCCAGATGGAAAAGTTGTGAACCCAGATTCACTTCCAAACAGCATTTAGTATGATGTATTATAGTTTAATGTTCAAATGAATATCTTTTTCAGAATACTACTTAAAAATGACCATTGTTGTTCATACTGTGGCTCTTTGTGGATAGCTGTCCTTTGATTGTGTTGCCTAGTAATATGAATACATTTTAAAAAGACAGTAATACTTTATATTTCTGTTTGTGGGCATTTTATACTTGGAAAAAAATAACCTTCTTTTCTTCTTCTTCTTGTAATATTCTCTTTGCTTGGTGTCTGAAAGCATTTTTTACACCTGATATACATATTCAAGAGGAAGCCTTTTTATTTTTATTAAACATGATTAATACAACAATATGATTGATGTGTTAGAACTATAGAGGCTACCTGCTGAAAGATCTAACACAAATTATCATAAGGGACAAAGGTTTTTTTTTAATATTATCTTTACTGTATAATTTGCTTGCTCTGAATCTTAAACTGTCACGCAGCTTATATGAAATAGAAAAAGGTAAAGCTCACAAGACCTACCCTGCTGTTTCATTTTTCTCTGTCTAGTATAGGAGATCTTTAATCTGCTTTTTACAGACAGTTATTATTTTGTTATTACTGTGCTATCCATTTCTGTTGTAGTTGCAATTAACCACAATTAAAGTAAATCATGTCAGTTTAAAAGCCTCTAGTGCCTATATATATATTATATATATATATATATACATACACAGTATCTCACAAAAGTGAGTACACCCCTCACATTTTTGTAAATATTTTATTATATCTTTTTATGTGATAACTCTGAAGAAATTACACTCTGCTACAATGTAAAGTAATGAGTGTACAGCCTGTAACTGTGCTGTCCCCTCAAAATAACTCAACACACAGCCATTAATGTCTAGCACCTTGGCAACAAAAGTGAGTACGCCTCTAAGTGGAAACGTCCAAATTGGGCCCAAAGTGTCAATATTTTGTGTGGCCACCATTATTTTCCAGCACTGCCGTTTATATTTACTTCTGCCACTCCGCTCACTGTTGGTGGGTTGCACCACTAATACCTGTCTTTTATCTTGTTCAAGTGTGGGAGAGTGGGATTCCCACAGAGTGTTGTAGCGCATGTACACTTTTACCTATTGTTTTTTTTAATCTTGTGTAATCTATGTTGGCCCAATAAAAGGTCTGAACTTCCATTTTCTGTTGAGTTAATACTGGTTTATCTTATTCAATCCTATGAACCAAAATCCAAAATATTCACATGCTTCCTGTGCCATCTTTTAACAGACCCAACAAGCACCTACAGTCATTATTATTATAGAACATAATAATCCTTCAAAAATAAGGACTAGTGGTAACCTGGAATGTGATTTCCCTTTTTTAATAAAGAAGATATAACTAAAATATATTCTTAGACCATTTGTATCTGCTCAGGGTTGTATGCTATAATGCATAAGTATTGGTCTAGTCAGCTCTAATTGTTGTGCAGAATCTGTTAGCATTCTACCACATACATCATTAAGTAAAATGTACAGTGATTTATATGTATAAATATATTACCCTTGGTAGTATTTCTTTAGGTATAAGACTCCTTATTCATTTTAGTAATTGATGTTTCTGAAAAATAACATCTTTTTATACATGCAGTCAGCATTTTGATTGCAACTGGGTTAATAAATATTGGCCTTTGAAATATACATCACATTGAGGGATTTCCTGTTGTGTATTGATTAGGTAAATTGATGGCTATAACATATTACATACTAATACACTCTCCAAGGTACTCTATATAGCCCAAGGTCCCACATATTGCTAACCTGAGATTGACAGGAAAAAAGTCCAAACTCAGCCAAACCTAAAAGGTGATCTTTGAAGAATATTTCTATGACTGGAAACATTTTATATTTGTGGAGCAACTTGTTGCTGACCATGTCCATCCCTTTATGACCACTGTGTACCCGTCTTCTGATGGCTACTTCCAGCAGGGTAATGCACCATGTCACAAAGCTCACATCATCTCAAACTGGTTTCTTGAACATGACAATACGTTCACTGTACTCCAATGACCTCCACAGTCACCAGATCTCAATCCAATAGAGCACCTTTGGGATGTGGTGGAAAGGGAGATTCGCATTCCTGGATGTGCAGCCAACAAATCTGCAGCAGATACCTGATGCCATCATGTCCATATGGACCAAAATCTCTGAGGATCTCCAGCACCCTGTAAAAAGTATGCCACAAAGAATGAAGGCAGTTCAAAAGGGGGGTCCAACCCGGTACTAGCAAAGTGTACCTAATAAAGTGGCCAGTGAGTGTAGATTGCCAACTATGTACGTCTCATGTAGCTAGCAAAGTGGACCTCCAAAGCCAGCTATAATACATCATACATAGTAGCACTTTCTGCCCTCACTAGGCTCATCAGCTGCTTTGAGCTACTGAAAATACTGCCTTGCATGGAGGGAACACACATCAGATGGGCTCTTTCCTTCAATGAAGCTGCATGATTGCTTCTATAAAAATGATAGTGGTGACTGAACTCTGTGGTCACTGCTTTATCAAAAATTGTGTCCCAGATGCTATAAGGAGCTTCAGGGACAGAATTAATGGTTTCTTTGTACTTCCACACAGTCTTGGTCTCTCATTGCTTAATGTTGACAACATGTCAAAGTTGCGTTATGCAACTTCTATCAAGTGATCATGATTAATAATATTGATAAAATTTAAAAGCAAAAAAATCTTCAATAGCACTAAACTGGAGGTCAAAGGTGGTATAAGGTCAGTTCCTGTTAGTTAAGCTGAGTAGCCCAAACTTACAAGTGATCTGATATCAATTAATTTTTTACATTTTACAACATTCATTTAATTTTTAAGATTTTATAAATTGCTTTCTGATCACTGACTAGTAATCCTTAAGGTCAGTGACCATCTTATAAATTTCTGATAAGGTAAGTGAAGTTCTTATAAATTTCTCTCATTATCCTATGTTTCCATTAGATTTCTGGTTGTGGCAGTACACTTAGAAAGGTAAGTAGAGTGTATTTGAAGTGCTCTGGCAATGTGCTTTCAGGGAATAAATAGTTTATGGGGATCATTTTGTATTTTGAGGAAGTTTTACCCCCCAAAGTTATCATGTGTCTTCCTGGTTCAACTGTAAAAAGAAAGGTGAAACGTGCAACACTGTCATACATGTATGCTCAGGAAAAGTAAATTATCAATATTTTCCTATTTTCTTTCTTGTAGCCCAATGTGCAGCATCAATCGTAAAATGTGCCTGACATATGAAAAGATAGAGAAAAAACCCAGAAATTCTGTTCCAGTGTTTGCAGAGGGCCACATAGAAAGGTACTTAAGTAGGTTACCATTGAAATACTCAAGGGATGTCTTTTTTTGCACTCTAATAAACTGGCATGCTACTTACATATGGTATCTATGTGCTCAGAAGTAGTTGGAGATAAACCCCATAGCGACTATATGGACGTACATCCTTAAAAGCTGTGTCAAGATGCCCATGAGGATATACCGGTACCTCCTGATTTTGTTGTAGAAGCAGGGGTATCTCCCTGCCACTACACAGGAGATCAGGCTATCTATTGACAGCCTGGACGCCCTCCTTTCAGAATGATGACCGAATGATGTAAATACATAATCATATGTATGAAAAAAACATGCCAAAGACATGCCAAAAAACATATATTTCAAAGTTATTTGTTACTCAGTGTGTTAATAACAAGGAGATAAACTCGTGATTTTGTTATTGCCCTTGATATGAGCCTTTAGGAAATATATGTTTTTGGTTATTCATTTTGACACTTCACCATGGAATATATTACTTGCACACTTAAAATCATTAAATGCAATTTTGTGTTATTATCAATTTTCAGTATGCTTAAATCCACATGTTAAAAACATATTTTTTTGGCAGTGATATAAGATAAAATGTATCAAAATCTGTAATTTTGGGACTGTGGTCTTAAGACTTCATATCTTGTCCCAGGCGAACCAAAGGGTGCAGAAATTGTTGAAAATGTCCCGCCTCCCAGGAAAACTTGGCCAGACCGCCGGCACTTTAAAGGTTAGGGGCTATATTAGCTCAGGAAACTGTAGTTTGTGACAAATGACATAACCAACAGAAAAAATTATTTTCAATTAGCTTCCACCAGCCATAAGAGCAATAAAAGGGCAGCCATATAACCAATAAAAACGAAAGCAAGTAACATAATTATGATAAATAGTTTTGCAAACCATGAAAACAGGAAATTATGGTGGCTGTTCCATGGAATATCCATTAAGTGGGCTTTAAATATTCATTTAATTATTTTATTCTGTAAGCAACACTATATAAGTGTATTTACCGCACTGAACTGTAAAATGTAGAATTTGGGAAAGTGACTGATTTTTTTATTGATTCTGGCCGAAAAGTTAGCGAAGGTCATATAAATGTATTGTTTTATCTAGACGCCCAAGGTTTTACAAATTAAATTAAAAAAAATATATAAAGAAAACAAACATTCTCAGTGAAAACTGTGGACGTCTTACAAATTAGCATTATTTGTGAACTGAAAAAATGCGCAACATTAAAAAATATTGCAATGGGGCTTCTGCTTTAAGATAGATAAGTTTTGATATTGACCATCATAAGAATGTTGTCAATTAGTTTTGCTTAATCGTAGAAGAGTTGTCTTTATTTCTATCGCACCTCAGAGAACTTAGCAGCATGTCTGTACGTTTGACTGGGACTACAGGTTACTTTCTTCAGTCTCCAGTCAGGGAAGTGCCTCTCATTGCACCTTAGGTCCTTAGGTGGCTGGCGATAAGCAGAAGGTGACTTCCTCTTCTATGAAAGTGGTATGAATAGGTTTGCAACCTGGCCCCTGGCTTTCTGGGAAATAGCTCAGAGTACTTTACGTTGAAACAACTGATATTTGAAATATCTCATAATTTACTTTAAAAAGACCAGATTGTCTTGTTTCTAAAATACATCCATTTTCTTAAGATGATTGTATGTGTTAAATATAGTCAAATATGCTTCACGAACTTCAGAGGTCTCTACGTCAGACGGAAGAGGAGATGTGTTAAGTGACTATTAATCTTTTTTGTTGTTGGCCAAGTAAACACCTTCTTTGTTTATTGGGCCAATACATAACCTCATATAGATTTCTGGTGTGCTGATTTTTAGTTTATTGTCCCTGTTAAAGGTGGAAATGCAGAAAGATGCAACAATTAATAACTCATATCCTATTACGTGACCTAATAATTTATGCTCCGTCCTTGACCCAAAAATTACGCTATTATTTTTTTCATTAATTGTACAAAATTCTTCTCTTTTTCCTTTATATCTGTTTCCATGTGTTACCATGTAAAATTCTAATGGATTTTATGAGATGGATTCAACATTTAAATGCCACCATGCCACAGTGGTATTTTATAAAGATTAGTAATGCATTGCAAATTGAAGTATTAATAATTAGGTGTAAAGGTTTATAACACAGTATAAGAAAAAGAGAGTTGAGCTTATTCCACTTCCTATAAGCTTCCTTTTGGAAGCTGTTTTAAGCCGCTTGGTAGAACAAAAGTGTTGATTATAGGTTTAACATTAATTGAGAGGCAGGAGGAAATAGACTTAAGTATTAGACAGAAACTTGAAAACCAGTGGTCTTAAATTGAAGGATTAGTCTTAGTCAGTAATGTGGTTTTTTTTTTTCAGCAAATGAGTTAATATGAGGTAATTAGTGTTTTCGTAAAGAAAATATTTCCTTTATTATTTTATATAAAGAAAGCTATTTTAAAACACTCAGGGAACCATATTGTATTAATCCCAAAATGCCCATTATGATGGAACTGTAAGAATTTCAGAGCGCAAAAAGGAAAGACTATACACTTGACACTTATAATAATATCTTCATGCCCAGCTTTTTAGTATTATACACAAATCTCTCTCTCTCTCTATATATATATATATTGTTAACATTTTAACATGGCATGTATTGTATGAAAAAGGTTGTATTACTCCCTGTGTGCACTATTCTACCCTAGGGCTGAACAATTCCATATGCACGTCGGCCATTAACATTCTTTTAAAAGGTCTATCCCAGCAGGGGTTTCAAGCTCTTTCAACCTATTGAGAAGAAGACTTTGTCTGAGCATGCTCGTTCGGTGCAGATAATCACTAGAACCGAGCAGGCTTCTTGCGGAGAATGTGACTCCACTCTCAGCAAGGGAGCAAATTGGAAATGACTCGGGGCAAGGTTTGCTAAACTGGAAGAAATGAATTAGATACACTCCTAAGACGAACCTGAAAAGATTACATTGGAAGGATAAAGAGAAATTCTGTCTGCACCTGGGAATTGGAATGTGTCTATACGTTTAAAATAAGACCTCCCAGTGATTCCGATCAAATCAAAGTGTTTATTACTATTTTGCTACAGGGATACTGCAATTAACCTATTAAATGGAGTTACTTTATGGCTAAGAAAGGATATTTAGTGCCTTGACAGACCTGATCAATTTTAAACTGTATTCAATGTTATTTATTACATTGAACAGTATTGTCCCTGTTTTCTGGTCTGTCTGTGAACACATTTTATTTTCTAGAACGTAATATATGTACAGTGTATATTTCAATATTTAGAAGGCTTGTATACATTTTTTAATCATTTTCTTTCCCATAGAACGTATAACATTGTGAATGAATTCACATGTCATAACGGTCATGACAAATACATAGCTCTATCAAGCACTCATCATTATTTCTTTATCTAAAGGACTAATCCCACGGTATTACCACCAGCCACTCGCAGAACTAGTGGAAAAGCGGAAAAATACTGGGATCCAGTGAAGCCCTTTATATACTGCTGCTATTAAAAGTCACCATACTTTGTTAGCTCTTATACAAAAGGGTCCAATGACTGGGTGGGCTGCTGTGTGATCTTTAGCTAAGTTGGAAATGCAGCCATTGTGAAAATATGCTGTGCATTAATTGTTAAATATCATTCTGGTCACTCCCAAGGATTTATATCTGCTCAGAGGCTCCCAGTTCTTCTCATTGGGCAACCCCACATGGACTACCTTGACTACCTTGACTCTTGCCAAGATTTTGTTGGCATGTCAACTTTTATGTATTCTGATGGTAACCATACTATGCAGCTCTGCCACTACTTATGGATATTTTGCTGGTATGTGACAAACGTTACTTAGATCAGAGGCAAAAAGATTACGCTATTATGGGAAAAAATTGTAAACATCGTGAAACCCTTTTAAACTTAATTAAAATAAGAATACAAAGCAAAAGAAAATAATGATTTAGTAACAAAATTGAACTTTGCTAATAGAAATAATATTGGGCATATCTGATGAAGTTAAATTAGACCCGAGCTACAAACATTTCAATCTTACACGTCAGAAGCATAATTACTTTTTCTAGTCATACAATGAGCTCAGCCTATAATGCCAAATATTTCTACCTAATTTTCTTGATCCACAGGCTCCTAAGGGCTTTATTTATCAAAGCCACTGGATTCCTTAACTACTAGGAAAAATCAATCATTCTTATTGAAGTCAATATGGTTTACTCTTTTTGTGGGCATTTGTTTAGATTTTTGGCATAGTTCCTAATGAAATTTGTTCGATGAGGAGGGTTTTTGGTTAATGATTCTCAAATTTAAGGCAGGGGTTTTAAGAAGTGTGTAGTAAGAGGTGACAGTTGACATGAGGCCCAAGCTGCTTGGGTCCAAGGATGAAATGTCTCCCACACCAGAATCCCACACTTAAAAGAAAAATGTTCAGCCAAGCTCATGATCCAGATACTACAGGAACACCGATTAGGGGGGCTGGAGGAGGCAGAAGTGTTGCTAGTCTCCTGCGACACCTTGATGGCGCCTGGATGCAGTTTTTGGACTTGATCCAAGAGCTGCAGCAAGATGGTTGAAAAATGGTTGAAAAAATATGTTTTGTAATGAAACCTCAAACCCATCTTAGCCCCAAAATAATTATTCTTTGCCATCTTTGATCCCAAACAGCTTGTCAGTGCCAAATTTGTTCCCAAACAGCTTGTCAGTGCTCCCAAACAGATTTATGTGCCCCATTTGCCATGAAAGCAGCTTGTCAGTAGCCCCAGCCTGCCTGTGCCATCTTTGTGCCCAAAAAAGATGAGTAGGAGAGAAAACCATGGTGGTGTGGGTGGTCATCTGAGGAGGGCCTAGACGATTTGTTCTGTAAGTGGCCCAAAAATTTCTGATGGAGGCCCTGCTCTCACACTCTCTCTCATGCTCTCTTGCTGCCAGCCTCCTCTATGTCTCTCCGCTGAGGGTTGCGGAGGGGTGCAGCATGGATCCGTTCTGCCACATGGCCCTCTAAAGAAAAGAGCGTTCTTCTTTGGCAACTAAATTCATCTGCTCCTCCCTCTTCATTTGATTTGCCAATATTGTTGGATTGTTTGATGGGTGTGAGCGTATTACAGTGTTACATTCCTAAAGTCACAATGCTTATAGTAACAACTGAAATATGTTTCTTAATATAGTATAGCCAGTTTTAAGTAAAATAAGTCAAAAAAATCTTGGAAAGCCCTTTTGGACTAGCCACACATCTGACCATACTCCTTAAAACAAACGTATCCCTCTTTGGCCTTAGAAACGTTTCAAAGTCTAGCTGAGAATTATGTGATACAAACTCAAAAAAATGACATTGATCAGAAAGACATATGCCTACTGCCTAGCAGCAATTTTCATTAAGCAGTAACCTAATAAGAAAATTATAACCATGCACTTATACACTGTTTAATGTAATTAACTGTTATTCATTGTTTACATATCCATTACTGTCTTGTTAATGATCATTTTATTAACTTTACGTTGATTTGTTTTTAATATCATAAAATGCATTTAATGAAATTGTTGCTTTTAGAAAACATATTAGCTTATTATGACAATACGACACTGTTTGTAATGGATCAATGAAGTTCACTAGCAATGATGCATATCCACATGTGGGCATGTACTGTATACATTTCATAGAGTTACCTGTCTTTAAGGCTTCTTTCATTTGCCCACTGGACACCGGCTTGTTGGCAAAAACACATGAATAAGCCTTCTCAATGACTCACAGTTAATCCTCTATCACAAGACTGATCTCTTTATCCACTTGACACAACCACTCATCCCTAAACTCATTGCTAAGATCTTAATCATGCTTTCATTTGTAGTTTAGTGTCATTAAGCAGCATGGGGGCAAATAAAACATCCCTGGAAAAGTTGTTTCCATTAAATGGACAGCATTATCTAATGTGGAAATGTTAATAGAAAGAATAATAAGCATTGATATATTAGAGGTTATGCATGCATACAATGTATACTGGTGCAAAGTTTGAAAACCCAGGACTGTATCTATAACAAGGGGACATCCTCTACGGCTGGAGGAAAGAAGGTTTCTACACCAGCACAGACAGGGGTTCTTTAAAGTAAGAGAGGTGAGACTGTGGAACTCTCTGCCAGAGGAAGTGGTAATGGTAAAACTCAATAAAAGAGTTTAAAAGGAGCCTGGACGTGTTTCTTGAAAGCAATAATATTACAAGTTATGGATAGTAGATTAATAGGGACAGAACGTTGATCCAGGGATTTATTCTGATTGCCATATTTGGAGTCGGGAAGGAATTTTCCCCCTGGTATGGGGCAATTGGCATCTGCTTCATAAGGGTTTTTTGCCTTCCTCTGGTATCAACACCTGGTTAGGACCACAATATGTATATAGGTTGAACTTGATGGACTCTGGTCT
Source organism: Spea multiplicata (assembly GCA_009364415.1). Taxonomy (NCBI): domain Eukaryota; kingdom Metazoa; phylum Chordata; class Amphibia; order Anura; family Pelobatidae; genus Spea; species Spea multiplicata. The sequence continues at coordinate 41,211 of VKOC01002045.1, read as the reverse complement.
TTTTTCAACCTTATGAACTATGTTACTATGTTACTATGTAGTTGTATGACCGCAGCAACCAATAGAACATGCCTGCTATCTGGACCATGATATGACCACTTTCTAAACTCAAATAGTTCTAGAGTGAATTTTATTTGCAGGAACAACAGCTACTCCAGATGAACAGTTTAAAATGTGTTCCACTGGATTGTGAAGCAGCCATTATAGGTCACACATGGTAAAATGGTAGCCAAACCTACAGATTTATTTCTAATTGTCCTTGGATAATACATATCCAATTTGCCAGATAACTGTACCTTCGGAATATGTTATTCTCATTAGTCAGCCCAAACATGCACATAAAACAGCTATTTAACTGGTAATTAATAACTGAATCAGAATTCACTGAAAATTCACAGTAACGGCAAATTAAAATGTTCATGTACGTCACAGAATTTGCTTTACATGCATTATCTAGTACATGATATGTAAATAGAAATGAGCTCTTCTAAATTTAGGATTTACAGTGCTTTTAAAGCCTGTGAACTTTTCTGATCTGCCATGTGTCTGCGGATTTAATGCTAAGTCTATTTCAGGACTCCTAAACTATGGACTGCCTCTTAAGATACACTTTATATAAACAAGCTTTTGCTGTGGATGATCTTACAGATTAAAGAGGAACGGTAGCCCTCTCATATTTCCTTTGAAATACAGAGCTTGTTTACCTATCAGTCAAATGAAAAAATTACAACTGGCTGATAATCTAGAAAAAGTTGACCTTACCATTGATGTTTTACTTAATTGTAGTCTTCTGATTGCTGCTGACCCAAACAAGAAGGTATATACACAGACACCATTTTATTTATTTTTACTGCTAAGTAACAATTCCTCTCTAAGGGTTTTGACAACTGTTTGCAGCGATGGATTTACCCTCCCAGGCTTCCCCTCCTCACTTTAGACTGCACTGCCTTAAAAGACGCACCGTGCCTTTAAGACACAGAGCGCCTGGATATGAGGTCATACCACTGCTCTTCATGTCTTAAAGGCGTGCATCGCCTTCTAATGCAGCCTACAGGGACTGTGCTGCCATAGTTTAATGTGGCTGATTGAGGAGATCTCCCCTGTAACTGGCCCATTGAGCAGCGGTATACCGGAAGGTATACCCAGAGGGACGATCTGCCCCCTAGTTTAGTAGAAAGTGAATGCCACCCCCTGGACCTGCCGCCCTAGGGCTAAGACAGAAGAAGTCACTGACTGTAGGAGAAGAAAACAGGTTAGTTCTTCTAGAAGTGTGCATCACAAAGTGTGTAGCACACACTGCAAAGATCAGCTGTTTTTCCAATTATTAATTTGTTATTTGCGTGAAACTTTAACCACAGAAATGTAGCACAAGTTAAGTTTGAGAAAATATGTTAAGTACTACAATCATAAAATATAACTAAAACATGCTACCGTGATCAGGGCTGATTTTGGTTTAAGACTATGGGTGACACAATGTGAGAATCTAACAACTAAAAATTCATGATTCATATCACTTGTATGAACTTAACTTTCTCGTCAAAAAAGATTGCCTTTTTTAACTCCAGCTTTCTTAGTGAATACTCCATGCATTTAGATGATTTTTTTCCAGAATTTATATGGTAGGATCTAGAGGAGTTGTGATTTCTTATGGATCCCAAAGTTCCCAGCAGCTTTCAAACAGCCTTTTCATTAACACCAGTGGATTTCTTAGACTAAATGTGAAGGAAAAAACCAACAACATTAAGAAGATCCAGACTAGCTTTTGTCCACCGACCTTGAGTTAAAAGGGTTGTTGTTTAGGCTGCGTTAATTGATCATTTAACTTTGCCATAATCAATTCAGACATGGGTTGGAAAGGTCTGGTATGAACTGTGGGTAGTAGTGATTTAAGTCAAGGAGGCCTTGTGCATTCTTTTTTGCTAAGAGGTCAGGTCAACTATTTTACTAATGTGAGCTCAGACACCTGTGTTCTTTTCAGCCTTTTTTTCTGTTGCAACGACTCAAGCGCAAAGATTCATTTACTTTGCTTTTGAGAATAAAATTAATCTGGTGCCACAAGAAAAATCAAGCTGGTGGTAAAGTCCTCAAGGGGTAAGGGGGAGGGGGTAAAATTTCTAAAAATACCCTATGAAGGGACGAGTCCCAAATCCATGGATGGACAGTGTAGGGAACAGGTTAGTCAGGCTGGGCTGATGAGTGTAAAACAGGCCGGTAACCAGCATCATAATAAATCCCAGGTAAATGTGACATGTTAGGGTACAGAGAGCTTGATATTGCATTTAACAGCCCAGGAGTTTACCATTAACAGGACTGCTTGCGTACATGGGAATTCATTATGATAAAGAGTCATAGGCTCAGGATAGGTAGTGCTTGGTGGGCTCTAGACTTTAACCAGCAACCCACAATTCAGCACTAATGAAGAGGCTGCTTGATTGTGCATGAAATATCACTAAGATACACAGTGCCCAGGGTTCAGGTCAGTGTGAGGGGCTTGTGAGCAGGAATCATGGGAAGTTATAAAAAGGTAGGGCTTCACTGACTGTAGACCTTTTTGGATAAATCTGTCATTAGGATTTGTTCCCCTGTCAGGTGCTGGCGGGCACTGGTGCGGAACATTAGGTACAGGTAAGTCAAGTGGTACTAGCACAAGTAGCTAAGTGCAGGACTCACCATGGGCTGGGTCTAGAGTGACCACATGTCCCCCAGGTGACACTTTACATTGAAAATTATTGAGCAGACGGGTTCAATTTGTTTTCAGTTTACGTCCGTCAATAATTTTCCTGGGCGGCTTCAGCTCTGCTCAATAATCTTTGTGGGTGTAACCCGGAGTGCCAGCAAGAGCTGCAAAATCAGCATGAAGACAGGTTGCATGGATGGAGCTAGGCTCAGTATCCTGAATTCTTCAGCCAGGTAAGCTCGCAATTTAGGGTGGAGACAAAGTTGGCATTGGAAAGCTGTTTTTTGGGACAAGGTTGGTACTGGGAAGCTGTTAGGGGACAAGGTGGGCGCTGTGAAGCTGTTTTTGGGACAAAGATGGCAATGGAAAGCAGTGGGTCAAGGTTGGCATTGGAAAGCTGTTGGGGTTTCCATTGGCAATAGAAAGCTGGTTTTTTAGAGCAAGATTGGCACTGGGAAACTTTTAGAGGACAAGGTTGCAAATGGGATGCTGTTTTTTTAAAACAAGGTTGGCAATGAGAATAGCGGTTATATTTATGATTTACTGTATCGTTAGTATTTTATTTCCACGAATGCGTTTACACCAATATATCTTATATTTATACATTAAGAAATGTCTAACATTTTGGCAGTTTATTATATATGGTTAGTAATTTATACGTTTTTAAAAGTCCCTGCTCATTGAGAAACCAATAAAAAAAGTGACGTCTAACATGACTTTTTTATGTAGCCAGTGATTACGTAAATACGGAAAATGCACTGACAAATACGCTTTCTCCTGTCCCAAGCATAACTTTGATGCAATGCACTTGTCAAAGCAAGTGTCCCTGAATGGCAGTGAGGAAATGTGGTCAGCCTAGCTGGGTCCCTGTTTAGTGGCAAGCAGTGTGCCCACCATGTAGGGGTTGTTCTTTTCCCATGTCAGTACTCTCAGGGACCCCTGCCAGTCATTAAGGCCACATTAGTTAGCAAGTTTAAGCTAACAAGTTTGATAAGCATCTTCATATATTTTATTACAGTTTGTATGCCTGAAAATAAATTGTCACCATGTTCAACAACACTGTCGCTTTTTATCTCAATGCCTCTGTGTCTTCTTTTTTTTAACAAAATGTAATGAACATATTGCACTTGTCATGTGCCTCTCTCCCTCCCTACATCCCTGCTTTTTGTAGTGATAAAAAAATAATAAAAAAAAGACCCTACCCTTCATATCGGGGGGACAAAATCAACTGATATACAAACAATCGGAACTCACAACCTAAAATAACCTAGAATAATAATGACCAATAAGTACACAAAAAGGGTGAATTCAGCTCATACCCGGCAAATACCATTCAAAATACATATTTAAGGCATAAGTATTGGGGATTCAATGAACAGATTTTAATGTGCATTGTTTTTACCCTACGTTAAGGGTATATTTTGGTTATGCTTCTGCAGCTTAGAAGTATCGACGACTATAGTTACATTCTAAAAGAATAACATAATTACAGTTTTAATTAGTGTTCACGAATGGGTATAATCAATAGAATAAAAATAAGCTACAAACAATGGTAGGGGCAGCTAGTGTTGGGATCATTTGTTACAGAGGCAATTTCGATTTTATTCCGAGAAACTGCAAAGGTGATCAAAGTGCAGCAATTAGTAAAAAGGTAAAGAAAAACATGCTTACCCTGTCCTAATTAATCTAGTTATTAAAATGTATCCATGTATTTTTTAGATTTGATTTATTATTTAGGTTGTAAGATTTTTTTCAGCCTCCAAGTATCTTTTCTAAATTTATTTTTTTCCTTATTTTGCATGGCACTTTCTCATGTATTCACATGGAGAATAACTCTTGACCTTCCATATGGAGATCCCTAGCTGTAGGAATAACATTTACATAGTAGAATCAGGAAAGTGCAGGTTCTGCTCAGCAGGTTAATTACCACAGTACATAAAACCAAACAAAAGACAGAAACCGAGGTTTAGTTCCCAGAGGAGTCCCAGCTAAATAGACATGATGCGCCTAATTAGCATATGGGACAGTTAGTCTCATTACCAATAAACTATGTGCCCTGGCAAAGCATTGTTGGCTGCCCTCTTAAACGTAGAGAGAAGGAAATATGTTTTTCTTGCTGAGTGTGTAGAATTGCAACATTTTGGTTTTGATGTATTCTGTACAAAAGAAGTCACATATTTACATATCTGGTTTTGAATACAGATAACCATGCAAATACATTTAGAACGGTTTCATCAACTTAGATTGAACCTAAATTTACTAAATCATTGCATGAAGTTATTATGGTGGAGAAACACATAATTAACAGAACTTTCAGAAAAGTGAAATACAGATCAACCAGAACACTGAATTCAAACAAACAAAGAAGGAATGAAAAGAACACTACATAAAATGCATATACAGAGTTAGCGTATGTCATTATATGAATTGTACACATTGATGTATTACGTGACAGTCCAGTACAGAGATTCGACACACATTTCTCACCCTGGGGGGCCGAGCCAATTTCCTTTGTTTAGAAAACCCTGAAGCATTAAGGGAAAAAAAACCTGTAGCCATAACATACTTATTATTCTAAATATGCCCGTGTAAAAATTGCCATATATCCACAGGAAAAAAAAAACAGAGCATATGGTTAGAAAAAAGATGAACAGCGTAGGTGGAGATGCAGGAAGAACTTAGGTTAGAAGAGATGTAACAGTTCGTGGGGGAAAAAATGGGTTTTGGGGCTTTTTTAAACTGTGCAGATTCTTTTCCTGGACACTTATTGTGGATGGTTTGTGGACACTCTCCTGCAGATTGTATTTTGCACTGAGAGTGACATGCTGACGATTTCAAATGAATATGTAAGAATTGTATTAAATTTCATATATGTCATTATCTGCTGATTGGAATGTCCCCTTTCATTTGAGTTTGCGGATCATTATAGACACCTGGATCAGAGAACTACAATAGAGATTTGCAGCAGACATACAGTTTTCAACCCTGTGAGTGCAATAGTAAAGAGGGGAGGATATATATATATATATATATATATATCCCAATAACCTCAACAGAGCCAGAATGGACGGTTGGGCTTGTAAAGATTCTCATAGTCCCGGCTTATGGTTCAGAGTCTGTCCTCCCATGGCTATTCCTAATAACTCAATGATGGATGGATCTGTGCAGGTGACCTGGGGATGTGAGCATAGTGAAGAACAATCCAGCTCGCAAATCATTCCAATACAAGATTTCCTCCTAAGATATGTCACACAATCAAGATATCGCAAAACTGAGCATTGTTAACATTGCTGATATAAATATTTGACATCTTTCTACGATTGCAATTTTCCTCTTGAGATAATGGCATTTAAGGAATAATAAATTTAAATCATGGAAATGCGTCTTGTTTTAATTAACCCATAATATACATAGTATTTCTACAGTCATCACAACATCCATTAACAATTCAGGTTGACCCTGTGATTGACAAAGCTCCTTGTAACACATTATCAGCCTGAGCATTTAAGGTGTTAAATGTAGCACATATTGATGTAGCAGTGTATTAATCATACTGATTTTATTATATTATGATATTGCCACATCGATACAATAAATGTCAGTGATATAATATGTGCTGCCTAAAGTTAAATGGTAAAAAGGACTGTTTAGACATTTTACTACAAGTAGTTATGGCAACAATATTAAAAATGTTAGTATAACACAAAACGTGTAAAGAATTTAAATGTAAATATCAAGCACCCTGGTCAAGTCAAGCACTGGAAGTAGCTCCATAGATTTTTATCTCTGTCTTCATCCCAAGGTACCATAGTGCTTTTCATATGCTGTCTATAGCCTATGATATCTTTATCTTGCAATCTTTTTCACGAGATGCTATGCTGACATAGGATGTCTAAGGGAATTCATGTAATGATTTATGAAAGGGGAATAGTTTTCGAAAGAAACATTTATTATATCACCTAAGCGTGTCTCATATCAACCCTGCTCTGTCAGTGATGCGCTTTGAACACGCTGATAGATTATATTGGCCTAAACTTTGACTGACTCTCACTAGAAAACAATTTTACTTTGAGCAATGTATATTTCACCCACCAGGACTGGGAGCAAGGAACAGAATGCCTAATGGTGATCAACTGAAGCCGACTGAGTAAAAAGAACACAATGATGGACCTCTTTACGCTGACAAGGAATGTTCATTGCCTGATTATCATTATTATTAATTTATAACGTGCCAGCAAATTCCTCTGTGCTCCAAAACAGCAGATGCAACATACAAATGACTGGTGACACTGCAAGCGAAGACACATTCAATTATTTGTAGTTATTATTTATATATATATATAGCGAAACCGAGCCAACAAATTTCACTGAGCTCAAAAGATGTATCAGGCTACAGGACTCGGTTGGACAGGAAGAGGCAAATGGATACAGTAGGCTAGGATGGCCCCTGCCCAACGTTTTTAAATCAGGATTTTTAATTTTTTTCCCTGAAAAAGTAGAAAGCTGGCAGAGCGGTCTGATTAAAGGAGTAGATTAAAATGAAATGTGGGCATATGTTATTTAACCCCTTAAGGACAATGGGCGGTCCCTAAGCCCATTGAAAACAATGCATTTTGAGCACGTACATGTGCAGGCTTTGTCATTAAGGGGTTAAGAATGTTGGTGGAATCAGTCTATAAAGTTATGTTTCGAAAATTACTTTGCAGCAATCGGAATGCGAGAAAGCCTGAGTTACCCATAAATTTCAGCTAAAATAGCTAAAATATGTTTAGGAGGATCATCCTTCAGCCAGAAACAGAATTACGTAACAAAATGGAAAATCTGATAAAAGAAATCACTTTGACTTTGTGGAACCCTTCCTTGAAACGAACTTGCTGCTGGAAAATTGTAGCGCGGTAGGAAAAACATGGCATTTATTGATACACGTGTTGTATACAGAGATAGTGAGTGTGAGTGCAACTCAAAAGGATATTACATCCGTTCTCCCTTACGGCCTAAAGCAAGGCACTGTATGTCTCGTCCCATCCACACTCCTCAGCCCTAAATGACCGCACTCTCTAACCCCTATTGCCCTTATAATACCGGTGTGGACGCGGTTGATCTGGATCAGTGATGGTAACAGGTAGGGTGACCAAAAATGTATGGTCCCCTTTTCACAATTGTCAGGTATTTGTCAGCAGTTACTACTTATCCCTAGAAGCGACCTCAGAAGTGACCTCAGAACCCGTTATAAGCCTAAAGGTAATCCATAGGCCGAAAGTAATTCGGTAATGTGTTTTTGTACTTGAAATTACATTTTATGAAACACAATAAATTAGGTTTCAATTTCTTTTTCCAGATTGGAAAAGTGAATTAGTGCGTTTGTGTGTGTATATAAAAATATCCTTCAATTTCAGTCAAATTTTTTTTCCATCACTAATGCCTCTGTTATACAAATTAGCAATTTCTATAATCAATGTTCATATTGCTTTTTCAAAGTCGTTTCAGATTCCCGAACTAAATTACTAAATGCCATATGCCAATATTACGCATCAAGTTTACATTTATTTTAAGACGCGATGTGATTTACGTAAAATAAAAATGTGCGATGGGGGAAAAAAAAAAAATCAAGCTTTTCATTTGAAGAACATAATTAAACATATGCATCTACCATTTGTAAGGTTTACGGCAAATATCACGTTACACTTAGAATACACTAGGGACAGTAATCAATGTCTGAGGGTCTGCTTCAAATGTTTTCATCTTCGCTAGGCAGCTGGGTACTTAGATTTCAAACTGTGCCGTGATTTTGGAGAGCCACCTATATGTTTTAAACAACTTCTGTGTACACAGGATCAATTGTGGGTTGTTTGCCTACTTCATCAAGAGATTTTAATAAATAATCCTTTCTTTAGAAACTTCTGCTTCCTGTTCTCCTCCTTTTGACGCTGATTGCCAAGCGCCGCTACAGATGCAGAAGACAGATGAGAATGTTAAATCTCACCAGAGAGAAAGATCAAATATAGAGCCAAGTCATAACTCATTTGCAGGGCAGAAACTGAAATGGTGTCTACCCATTGAAACAAATTGTGGTAATGCAGGGTGAAATACAGCATGCTGATTGCAGACAAATGATATACTTTCAGATCCCGAGCATAAAGAGGTAAGTCATTTAGATGAAAGGGTTTGGGTTATTTAAATATGATGTATCTTGCTTACATTTTGCGAAATGTAGAAACCAGTCTTGCTGAAAGAGCCGGTATTTCTTCCAATAAAACAGACTGTTTAAACTGATGGTTTAATATGTTGCTTGGGATATTCAATGCAATAAGTAAATAAAATTAATCCCAGAAACAGGCAGTTATTATGTAAACCTAATTTGCGGAGTTTAAAAATATTTATTATGTTGCTGGTCCCTGTTCTAGTAAAAGGGAATTATATAGCTGCTATATATATATATATATATTATACCTTGCACCTGGGGCTATGTTTGTAATGCTAGGGTTAACAGTTTTACCAGTAAAATAATAAATAAAGTAAAGCTATTTCACATCAGAAGTGCCAGCACCTGAAATATACATCACGTGAATAATAAGAATAGGAAGGAGGTCAAGAAACAACAGACTGAACGTTTAACTGATTATGTGGAACTGGAGGTGAAAAATAGACATAGACGTGTTGGTCTTAGAAGATGTAGGCTTTGGCCGAAAGACAAATCACATAGGTTATGAATTTCTCAGATTTGAAACAAAATAAAGAAAGACCACTGAGGTCCAGAAAGCTTTTGTAATTCCACGTCCTTCCTACCAATAAAAGCGAACATGAAGTTGGCAGGAAAGTGAAAGAATGGACATTTGTTTTCTCTTGATGTTTACTTCTTACAAAATTCTCTCTACTCAGCAAACAATGGCCAGCCTTGATCTAGCTCTTGAGGTCTTGTGGTCAAGCATATGGGATGCAATATATCTCATGACTTAGTATTTATGTATAGTTGTAGAATGGTAATTTATGATAAGGGGGTTATGGATCAATTTCAATTTGCAGTTGATCTCTGGTTTGGAGTTTCTGCAGGATAAATGAAACATTTACATGTTCCTATAAAGTCACTTCAGGATCTAACTGGGCATCTAACCTAGTCCTAGTCATGGCTGACTATTGGTAGTAGTATTTGTGACAATTGATGTTGAGGTACAAACAACTTGAGAACGCCCTTACGAGGAAAAGTATAGGCAGTCATCATGTCAGCAAGTCCTATTTCTTTCTGATGACTACTTTAAAATTTAGTTTATGATGTGATTTATGTGACAAGGTGTTTCTGCTCCAGTACTGCATTTCTTTTAAGCACCAACTGCGGAAACATTAAAGGGGACTTTCCAAGACACTGACATTCTAACTAATGAAAGTCTATTGAGGAATGGACTTCATTAACATTGCCATAAAGGATCAGCTCAGTGTGGTTTATGAGCAGAGAAAGTCACCCAAAATATCATCTGACAATGTCAGTTTCCAGATAAAGGAAATTGATTGGAATAAAATTATATAAAACAATGTTTTTTGTCAATTTAAACCGTGCATGTGTTTATCATTTCAGTACAGCGCAATACAATGCAACCAGATACCAATTATTTCTGTAATTCATTTATCTAAAAAAGGTATAAATGGAATGTAACCCACAGATTTAGTACAGGGTCAATTTGGTTATAACGATTTACTTTTATTTTTGCTATAAAAAATAATAAGCAGCCTGTAGCCTGTTTGGCTACTCGTAATGTGAAATAAGAAATAAAATCATGAGTGGTCAGCTGACTTGATCAATGGGAATGCAGGAATTCTTTATTTCAGGCTAAAATAAAAACAATATTTATATTTCTCAGTTACATTGATCCTTCTACTTCAGCCAATTGCTATAATGAAATCATTCCAATATTATCTATTTTCCTTTGAGAATTTGAATGCAGTTTATTGTTTTTTTTCAGTGATGCTCCAATAAATTCTATATTTTAAGTAACACGTGTCAATTTTGGCTTATTTACCATTACTGAAATCAAATTTAGTTCCACATTTTACTGAATAACCCAGTAAGCCAATGCGGTTTATTTACTAAAGGGAGAATTTTATGGACAGTTTGCATTAGAGTTTTGGTTTGAACACTCTCAATTCACAATTTGTTATGAAAGGAAAACATCGGGAGGTTTGTCCAGCAAGAAGGACAGATCTGGCCCTGCCTAATGTATAGTTCAAAGTGTAAGACGACTTGCTGATTAAGATGGCTGTTCACACAGTGTCCGAGTAGCATACCAAAATTAGCAGTTGAGGTAAGGAGCTGCGGGTAGGAGGGAGGGGATATGTATGTTTGAATGCATATGATCATGTATATCTTTGTATGTGAGCATTAAAATGTCTATGCATAAGTATATGCTATCATAAATGTCTACAAGTAAGTGTATATGAGCATAAATATCTATGTGTAAGTGTATGTGATCATGAATGTCTATGTATAAGTGCGTGTGAGCTTGCATGTGTCTATGCATAAGTGTATGTGATCATGCATGTGTTACGCGCGCTGCCGCGGCTCACTCTCCGGCTGCTCACGCCGGCTCGCCGGGCGCCGGCAGTCCCACCTCCGTCACATACGCGCCATCTAGTGGTGATGCCAGCCGCAACGCACCTGAAGGCATTCGACGCACCCAACGGCGCGGCCTATGACGTGAGTGCCTTTTTCCAATATAAACCCCATTTGTTTTACATGTCTTTGCCCATTCTAAGCGTTATTTTGCTTTGGGTGTGCTATTTCTCGTTCTGCTTTATCTCTGCCTTGTGTACTGACCTCTTGCCTGTTTAAACGACCACGAATGTTCTCTGCCTGCCTACGAACCCTGACCTGTTTACCGTTTTTGCACCTGATCTACCTGCCCAGACCTTGCTGCCTGCTGTTGCCCTCGACCTCAGACTGTGTACTGGACTTTCTCTAGCTGTGCTTACCTGTATTGTTGGATCCACCTCGTATACCTGACCGTAACAGCATGTCTATGTAAAAGTGTGTGAGACCATGGATGTGGATGTATAAGTGTGTGTGAGCATGGATGTGCATGTGTAAGATTGTGTGAGTGAGTATAGTATGTGTGTATGTGTAAGTGTTGTAAGTGTATGTGTTGGCATGAATGGTGTTAGAGGAGGGAGTTTGTGTTAGAATGAGTTTGTACATGTATGTTAGTGAGTATGAGTAAGTGTTTTGTGTCAGCATTTGTAAATTAAGAAGTGTGTTTACATATGTGTGCCAGAGTATGTGTTGGAGGGGGGGCAAGGGGCAATGATTGCCCAGACGATCTGTTTGGGAGCATGACAAGCTGGAGCAATGATGGCACAGGTGGGGTGTTTGGAGTCACTGACAAGCTGTTTGTTGCAAAGGTGGCACTCATAAGCTGTTTAGGGCAAAAGAAGTATTCACAAGCTGTTTGTGAACAAAGGTGGCACTGCGGGACCATGTTGCTAGGTGAAATTGGGGGGCAGTTTTCACACCGGTGCCCTGCAGTTTCTAGTTTTGCCACTAAATACACATTATACAGGTCTAGTGATGCTCTTCTGACAACAGAATCTCACTAGGGTTGGTTATTCATTACGTATAGTGAAGTTAGTTGCGGAAACACAACTCTCCTGTCAACACACTCTTAAGTGAATAAATCATCATTTACACCTTTCACTCAGTAAGTAGTTAAGGTCTATCATACCAGTAATATTTCTGAAATAGAAAACTGCACCTGAGGACTGCTGTGTGCAAAGATTCAAATATTACTAAAAAAAACATAATAAATTAAATTTGACTCATGTTCTGCAATGCTGGAATCCCAGAGCGTGATTGATTTTGTATCAGCAGGAACATCTGTGTATGATTTCTAGATGTTTATATATACATTTTTTTAAAAAACTGTTCATTATCATAAGCATCTTAAATACAGTATTGACAAAAACACAGTCATTTATTATTATTTATGTCATTGAAATGCTAGAAAGAAGACAGGGACAGGCCTGTTTTCAGATTTACCACTGGTTGGACCTTCAGAATAAATCTGACATGTTTCTAAAAAATACAGAAAAAAACAGGTGGAAAACTGAGCAACCCTCCAAAAAACAGTAAAACATAAAGTTAATTTGGTGCAAAATGTACCTCCATAATTCTATATTTATAATGTCTTATTTGAATCTACTACATATCGGATGTTACAGACTTTGTAAATTGTTATTTTGTCAATAGTTTAAGCAGCCGCCATAATATTCAATTTAAAATATTAATATACACTGGTTTAATGGCTCACCAACAATAAAAGGATTAACCGATTGATTGTGCTCTATGGATCAATACAAAAATTGCTGATTGAATAAAGCTGGGCAATCATATATAATTATATAGTAAACCTTTTGATGCTAAATGATCATACACCAAAAGTCGAACAGACATTGTATTCCAGTAAGGAATACTCAGATTAAAGAAACACTTTTTTTTGGCGTGATAATCTGCAGAGAGTGTTTTCACGTGAAATACTTTTTAGGATCCAAGTGAATCACATACACCGGATGCATATAAGCTATATGTAATAATGGTGTGGCAGAATGAATGCTATTGAATACAATCCATTCAAGTCAACTTACAATAGATTTTATACAGCATTTGCCTGACCTGTAGTTCTAACTAATAAAAATATCTAGTATTTAAATGGAGTAATATCTGGTAAAAAAAAAAATATTCTGTATTTCTGTATAATATGTAAACATGATATTAAAAATCACAATTAGATGTTTCTTACGTATCATTGACAATACAATATTTCTGAGCAGCTTTAAAGATGTCCTGCTTTCCATTATAATATTACTATTGCACGAACAGCTATAACATATTATTAGGGCATGCGTTTCCTGACCATTCAAGGACCAGAAAGGAAACCTAAAATGTCACTACTGTCAATTACTAGAGCTCCTTCACACTTATCAGCCAGTTGATACACACATCTAAGTCTACTGAATAAAGGCTTTTGCCTATCACTGTTTTTAATGAGATACTCTGTGTCTATCTATCTATCTATCTATCTATCTAACGAATATTTAAATACCGGTACTTAAAAGTAAAAAAAAGACTTGTAATGAGTAAGTGCCCTGAAATGTGCTTAATGTTGATCAGTTATGGTGACCATATGGTGCATAAACCTGTGCGTTACAATAACATGCTAATTAACACACCGTTATCACTGTGATAATCTGGGGTCAGAGACTACATAATATTCTTCAGCAGCAATTAAACGTCCACACCATTAAATTGTGACCTATGTGGCAACCCTACATATAACGTAAACTAATGGAAATGGACAGCATTGCTTATAGAGAAATGGAGGACTTGAGGGATCTATAACGTATGCGAACAAGGAATGCAAAACAATAGTGACGGGGAAAGAAAGGTGAGTTTCAGAATGATTACAAACGGTTAAAACCACTACATAATATACCATTATGAAGGTAATACATTTTGATAAAAAATAAATTGGATCAATTTTAATTAAGTGTTTGATGGCTCTAGATTTATCCCAGCACTATGTTTTCCCTTGATAATGAAACCCCATAATAAAAATGACATTATCTATCTATCTATCTATCTATCTATCTATCTATCTATCTATCTATCTATCCATCCATCTACCTATTGAAAATGATTCAAGGTGATAGATACCATTATTCGCTGCAAAGAATTAAAACCCTGCATTCCTACTTATTTAGCCAATAAAGGTACCACCTTGAACTCACGTATTTCTTGTATTTCCCAGGCACGTTACCACCCTTCACCCCTTTCAATTTATCTGGTTATGTAAAGCTATGATACATTTTCCATGTTCTTGTGGTGTAGATTGTTACTCAAGCTGCTGTGAAAAGGAGCAATTTTAGAAGTGAGTCGAGAAGCAGTCATTCTATCTGATTAAACAATGTCAAGTTCCCTCTTTACCGCAGGGCTGACAAAATTAGGTGCACCTGATAAGCCTGAAGGCAATTCTTGTCTGCACAATGAACTAGTTCTTGTAAACAAATCTTGCCAGGGCGCGTCGATGTGAGAGAAACAACAGCAACAACAATAAGTCAGACATAGGTCTGTAACGTTATTTGCACAAAGGTTATTTAAAAAGACTTATTGTTTCAGTCGGATATTACTGACATCATATTAAATTAATTTGTTAAGCCTCTATGCAATGATGTATTTCTTTCAGCCAATTAAACAACACCCCATTCAAAAGCACAATCCTAAAATAAATAGAATAAAATAATAATAAAAAAAAACTAACAGTGACGGACGCAAATTTGTGTGAATAACCCTTTAGAAATTTTGTGAACACAGCATTAAAAATTAGGCATTTGACGTTAACAAGCCCAGTTTATGTGACATAACATGATTTTGTAAAATTAATGAACTAATGATCCTTTGCAGTATCAGCGAAGACGTCGCATTTACATTTGTTTCAACAACAGCAAAATGAGAACTTAATATTCTCCTATCAATTTTAAACGCTTCAATGGCGTTGCTGTTTCATTTATTTTAGTCGCTTAAATGCAACAGGAAATATTAAAGATTGTAAACACAACACAAACTCTGATTTGGCCTGCAAAAATATGTACAACCATAAAAACTTACCATGAAAAAGTCTATAAAGTATAGTGAAGGCCTATCAACAAAATGATGAGAAGGAGACAACCTAGCAGTGGCTACACTTATCTGAATTGAAACACTCACTCATCCTCAATCAGAAGGATCTCTGAAAAAGGTAGGGATCCCACCCCTGCTAGCTTAAATAACACTGTATTATTTGAAACCGTTGAGGGCATCAATACTAGGCTGCAAACTGACCAAATCACTCCACGGCTTACCAAAATGATCTGTAAAATTCTTTTATTTATGACTTAAGTAAAAAAAGGCCTATCAACAGACAAGATTTATCTGGAGACTGACACTTGGGTGTAGAGGATTGAACCAATGCTTGTTATTTTGACATTGTCACAGTAATCCCCTGAGGCTAAGGAGTTTGGGAGGGGGGCACTGATGGATTCCCGGGGAGACTCTTTACCTGCCTGCCCAGCCCCTTCTTGTGTCTAAGTTACCCAGTGCTCATTGGGGGTGGCACAGGAAGAATGGGAAGCCCCGTCTTTTCTGCCCTGACCAGACTCCCATGAACTGGCAGGCTTTAGGACCGAGGTTCATCCAGCCACACCTATGGAACTCTGGCCCGGCTACCATGCGCAGAATTCCCGGGCACGTTTCCGACTCTTTGTCGCGCTCTCTGGTGGTTGAAGAGATTTTACTCCTAATATGTTTTGTGTATAAATATCTGTGCTGTCCTCAATAAACTCAATTCTGCTTGTACCCTACACTAAATCTCGGCTAGTGCTTGGGTGAATATGAAGGGTTAATCCCTTAAACAATTAAGCTTTCATTGGCAAAAAAGCTACTCAGTCGGAGTACGGGTCTCCGTCACTGACATGTTCAAAACTAAAGCACTCCTATAGAGAAATGTTAAGTACTGTATACTATAGCAGGGGCAGGTATCCAGCTGTTGCTAAATTATGACTCCCAACGTTCCTATATGGCATAGAAACATAAAAAAAACCAAGCCTTTTGACATGTGGAATAATTGGTCAATCTAGTCTGCCTTTTTTTCTCCTGCTGAAACCTTATTTAATTCTTGGCTACGTTGTACTCCGTATTAACTCTACCAAGTCAATCCACCAGTTGTCTATCAAGACGTTACAAGACAAATACTTCTACCCACCTTTGCACTCATCAGTGCTCTAACAGGGTTTGCCGATCGAGCAGGCAAAGCCACGCGATTTCTGTGATAACATTTCGTCCAGCCCTATACGTATTTATGACATCAGTTTGGATAAATATAATCTTGCACTATTATAGTGGCCCTCAATTGGATCCTATTCAATTGGATCATTTATCTATATTTTTAAGCTATAATGTCTATAGTAGTGTACACAATTCTCTAGGTGACTTCTGGCCAGAGATCTCTAAAGTGCGTGATCGCCTCTTTCTTTCTGCTCTATCTATAGAACCGAACACCTCCATTCAATTCCTGTCTGATTTATTTGCCTGCTTAGCTTTAGGTTATCACAGATAATTATTCCCAATTCCCTTTTCTCTGTTCTAGTTGACAGTGTAGTACCCTTAATTTTACATTCTGCTTCTGGAATTTTATGTCCCAATGGCATTTCATTTAATTTATAAACATTAAAGGCGCTGTTTCACTTAGACAAAATATATACCGATATTGCCCTCTCTACTATGCTGACTAAATATTTAAGGTGGTTTTTTTTTCATTTACTATTGTAGTAAGCAATTAGTATCTGCTATTGTGCCATATGACAGTGCTCCCAGGCAAAATGATACATGAAACACAGTTTTACTTAATTAAGAAAATATTTCTGTGTAGGGTTTTGGCATGGAACAGTTTTAGAAATTATATTTGTAACGCAGTAGAATATGTATATAAAAAACCTTTAAACCACAGCATTTTTATTATTTTACCTAAATAATTTGCAGTTTGACTTATTGCCCCATGAACATCCTCCTGGATCTTTGCATCATCATCATCATCATTTTCAAAATGACATATGTCAATATCAAAACACTTTTGTAATAGCAGTAATAAAACAATTAAACCAATTGGACCCAATACTAGTCACCTGAAATTTATTGGAAACCCTCTGTCCCCTGTCACTCAGCGTCTGCCTTATCAGTATGGTATCCGGGTCTAAGGGATCACAAGGATTTTCGGATATGTCAGCTTGATTCATCTGCCTTATGCATTTAACTCTTTCAATATCCAAGCACATCGATGTATTCGTTTGTTTTTCTACAATGTACACCGTAAAATGTCTTACAGGAATCTAGCTATATTTGTATTTAAGCTATTGCCAAGGTTTTGAACTTAAATGGCTGAAAATCATCTGAAATAAAATTCAGTAATAGCCAGAGGCCTATGCTTTGGCCAGTGCTACTCTACTGGATGGCTTCCGTTGAAAAGTGGCACCCTTGTCAAACGACCCTGCTTAAGGTGAACATGGACACAGGTCCGGTAGGTCCGGTAGTACATGAAGCATTGAACGTGCATTTAATGACATTAAATAACCATTCAACAAATTTAGTCTGGTTATTCTTTTGCTGATGTAAAACCCTGGTCCTTCCTCTAGTCTTATATGCAGGATAGCCTTACGCCTGTCCCATGCTTGTTTAAATTCCTTCAATGTATTAAGCCCTACCACATTTACTAGGTGACTGTCCCACAAATGGAATATTTTAATGAAGAAATAACTGGTCTGCTACCAATCTTGCAGTCTCGTTCATAGCAAAAATTGTGGAGCGTTATGATCACGCCACACAACCCAAGATTATTTTATTGGCTTGCAAAGGGAACCTTTGCATTCCGACAATGAAACAGTTAAAATAGTTCTTTAATGGGGGAAAAAACACACACAATTGAATTGACAATAGGCTATTCACTTTACGCTATATTTAAATAAAGATCGTGATTTTAATGGTTTCAATGCTCAATTGCAAATCTTATGGAGGTAAATGCTGTTAAGATTGGCTGATACACAATAAGCACTGAATTTAATCAATACCCCTGAGTCTACAAGACATGACATTTGTGCTAAGTAAATTTGCATTGACTTAATCTTTGTTGATTCCCCCGTGACATGGGTAAAACAAACGCCTAGCATTTAACAGGGAGTAACCTTACATTATATCCAGCCATTTTTAAATGATAGAATTTATGTTTTAATGTATAACCATTTAATCTTTGCAAATCAACGCGTTTTCTAGTTATATGTTTTAACAATAGCGCTTGCTTTCTTTATCTATTATTTAATGAGATCTCGAAAGTCGAAAAATATTAATGCGTTCTAACAGATCCAATATTTATAAGTGCTCGCTTTGCTTTCGTAGTATAATTTGTACATCCGAGATGTCTTCTTTCATCTTAACTCTTTGTCTTCCAGAGAAGCCAAGAGTGCACTTTTTTTTTCAATTTCTCACGATCCCCTCTGGCTGTAAATTGATTAAAATTGTGGAAAGTTTGCATTATTTCCAAGGGACGTTATTGAGCTAAGTTAAACATATCTGGAAAAAAAGCTTTATGGGAAAACTAAACTAATAAAAGAAATAATTTGAAATGACCCTAAATATAATTTATTTTACAATAATGATTTTTTTTTAATTAAACAGTATGCTGTATATTCACATTAGACGAAGCATCATAGTGTGACACGTACCGTTCTGATGAAAAGATGAAGATTGCAAAGAATAATGATTTTTAAGATAGTTGTGACCTGCAAAGACTTCTATCAAAATGCAGATACTCAGCATTAGTGATAAATCACTACAAAATCACATACAGCAAAATGCTACATAGCATGCACTTTGTGAGTCTTTGCATTACTTCTCAGAGCCGAATCAATATGCTCCTGTCTTGCTTCTGTTTGTAAGTGTTTTTACAGTGGTGACTTATGCGATTTTCGGAACATTAGTGAGATACATTATAGTGGAGATATTGGTCAGGGTGAAAAGTACTGTAAGTTCGTAACAGCTCTGATCAGAGCACAGATAATATGGGAATACGTGTTTTTTTTGCATTTATCATGGCATAAAAAAAAACAAATGAATACATCGATGTGCTTGGATATTGAAATAGTTAAATGTATAAGGCAGATGAATCAAGCTGACATATCCGAAAATCCTTGTGATCCCTTAGACCCGGATACCATACTGATAAGGCAGAGGCTGAGTGACAGGGGACAGAGGGTTTCCAATAAATTTCAGGTGACTAGTATTGGGTCCAATTGGTTTAATTGTTTTATTACTGCTATTACAAAAGTGTTTTGATATTGACATATGTCATTTTGAAAATGATGATGATGATGATGCAAAGATCCAGGAGGATGTTCATGGGGCAATAAGTCAAACTGCAAATTATTTAGGTAAAATAATAAAAATGCTGTGGTTTAAAGGTTTTTTATATACATATTCTACTGCGTTACAAATATAATTTCTAAAACTGTTCCATGCCAAAACCCTACACAGAAATATTTTCTTAATTAAGTAAAACTGTGTTTCATGTATCATTTTGCCTGGGAGCACTGTCATATGGCACAATAGCAGATACTAATTGCTTACTACAATAGTAAATGAAAAAAAAACCACCTTAAATATTTAGTCAGCATAGTAGAGAGGGCAATATCGGTATATATTTTGTCTAAGTGAAACAGCGCCTTTAATGTTTATAAATTAAATGAAATGCCATTGGGACATAAAATTCCAGAAGCAGAATGTAAAATTAAGGGTACTACACTGTCAACTAGAACAGAGAAAAGGGAATTGGGAATAATTATCTCTGATAACCTAAAGCTAAGCAGGCAAATAAATCAGACAGGAATTGAATGGAGGTGTTCGGTTCTATAGATAGAGCAGAAAGAAAGAGGCGATCATGCACTTTAGAGATCTCTGGTCAGAAGTCACCTAGAGAATTGTGTACACTACTATAGAAATTATAGCTTAAAATATATATCATGGCATAATTTAATATGCGAGATACACGTTCCCATATTTTAATTTCCCAAAAATTAACTAAGCCTTGATGCGTAGATTTAACAGTGAGAGAAGAGAACGTTTTGGTTTAAAAACCAAGGTGGTGGAGAGTCACCTTACATTCATCAATGCAAATAGGTAAAGCAGAATTACGAGCAAATGTCTTCAAGCAGAAAATAAAATGGGGTTTAAAATGTCCGTAGTATTTATGACATTTCAATTCAGATTGGCAAATGCTACAGTGCGAAAATAATTTCAGATACTACAGAAATTAATTTTAAAATGATATAAGCATACTGGAGCAGCATACTGGAGCATTTTAAATCGTCGAGGCTGTTTTAAAACTTTTGCACTAGGCCCACTTTTATATGTAACCTTTTAAGATCATGAAACCATTATACAGACTAGAGACAGCGAAGTGTATTTTACTTAATGCTACACGGGTTTAATAACTACATTGTTCTTCTGTTCTCATAATTAACTGACCTGGTGAGACAGCTCATGGACTACATTCAATGCTGAAAACAGAGGTATATTGGTCCTGATTCATTACCTGAGATAAAATGTACAACTCTTTATCTCATATATGTATATATTTTTGCTATCGCAATTGATGTGAGGATTGCTATTCAATTAAATTGAGCCACGTGTGAATTATACATCAAATGTGGTACCGATTCCACCTCAGGGTTGCAGGGCCCACCACAAGGTTATCTTTAAGTTTTATCCTTTTGGAATCAATAAAACGTGAACAACATGGAGAATGTTGAATAACATCGGAAACAATTGATTAGCGACGAAGGCTGCGTGTGGCATTGTCTGAGAATGCTATATAACAGCATCTTACAGCTAGCACTGGCAAATAGACTAAAATAGAGATATTGAATTGGCTGAAACGAACAGAGGCGGGAATGGACAGCATATAGCCTTCACCATGGTGCGTCTCTGCTCTGGAGAATTTCCTCTACACAAGCGAACTAACAACCCTGAATGTACATTTTGGCCTTCATGGGCTTCACCGCTAGGGTGCATTCGATATACTTCTAGGCTCAACTGAGCAAGGAGGGCCAAATCTGCACTCACCGTTATACTTGGGGGGAAAACCCAAGAGATCCAAAAAGGGAGATATTGTGTATAAAGAGATATATGACTATCTCAAGTAAGAACTGAAAATTGCCACAAGCAGAAACAAGAAGTCTCTATGGGCCTGACATCAGTTTATGTTTTGGATAGTCTTGTTTATAAAATTATTAGGTTGACATGTCTATTTCTATTTTTCCATTTTACCCAGTAGTTACCCATTTTACAGAGAAAAAATATAAGGAACGAGTGGATATACTGACATCAAATTAAGAAACCAGTTACTACGGGATCCAGCCTAGAGTTTGGAACAACATGGAGCATGTGAGAAAATGCAGCAATTTTTCTGGATCTATAGAACTATATAAAGTTCACTGAGTTGACTGAGATTGCGGAGGCCATTCAACTGTGATAATCATCTACGACTGAAAAGTGTATATTATACTTTAGCACTTTTGGTTTCTAATTAAGCATATTTTGAATGTAACATGGACACGTTAATGTACATGAACAATGTTATTTTAGGCAAAAGTTTTTGGTAACCGTTCGTAAAACTGAGCTCCGTTTGAAAAAGGGACTCATGAAAAAAAAAGTGTTTCATGCGTGAATGTTTTCGGTTTATTGTGCATCCAATATATGTTGCTTAGTTTGATTGGCTATCCTTTGAATAACTTTCATTAACATGCTCAACAATGACTTTTATTTAGCAGGAAAAGGGCCATCCATCAAGCCAGTCTTTAATTATACATTTAAACAATGGTCTACAAATCGCCCCCATTCTTCTATTGGATTGCTTTGTCTTTGTCAGTAAGTGAAGTCCTAGGCACATCATGTCACCTTCATGACTCAGCAGGCTTTATAAAAAATCACTGACTTGTTCACAAGATGCTCACCCTCAACTGATCAAAGGATAAAAAAAAAACTTCAAGACCCACTTGCGATAATCTATTGTGTATTACATGCACGAGTCATGTCCCAAATATTTTGCTTTGAAGCTTTACTGGCCTTGTAAAAAAAAAAAAAGATTGGCAAAAACATTTTATTAGTCTTTCTTTATCTTTGTGCCTGTTATAAAACATGGAAAACATATACAGACTTCCTTATTCACTCCCATCATGCATCCAGGCACCATTTCCCAGAATTTGTGCAATCACACCAACCCGAATTATGTGGCTTTTCCGTAAACATTTTGTTCACGTGTACATGAAACCAATACATGTAAAACTTTACTATCTTTTAACCCCTTCTGTACCGACGTTCTTGGACTGTGTCTTCCCTTGAAGACCACCGTTTTATTTAAATATTTTAATTCCGTGCTCGTAATTCGCTTCAAAGCGATCATGTGCACGGAATTAAGGGGGGGTAGCTGCTACGGATCGATGGGGACACCCATCATCAATGGCGTACCTTGTACGTCCCGGTCTGTGGGTGACACCCAACCAGGAAGTACCAGGTACGTCATCGGTACAGAAGGGGTTAAACAACTTGAGTATCACAATCCATATATTAAACAGAACACTTCCCAAAGTGGTACCATTTTTTTTTATGACATGGACTTTGACTTACTGCAATGTTATGTTGCCCGAGTGTTAATCACCAATCAATATTCTATATTCTACTAATGCTTTATCCTGATTAGCGCATGCTGAATATTTTGTATTTTCCATTTTATTTTACATTTCCTTTCTCTTCCTATAATTGACACTGAACACCTTAAATTATGAAGCAATGATAAAAGTGGTAGGCTTAGACTTATTTAATGACCGAGCTTCGTTTCAGCCCCAACACATATTGCTAATTTGACATTACATATTTAACCTAATAATTGTCAGAAAAGCCTGCTGGCATGGCAATTAAAGAATCAAAGCATTTACACTTTCAGCAGTATTACAGCACTGAAAATTGACGAAGCAGCAAAAAGTAATTGTTAGAGAAAGTTTATAGATAGGCAGTTTTTGGCTATTTTTTTCACTATTACTATACATTTATAACTTTTATTTGCCCTCTATTCTACGAATTATACTCACAGATTGGTAAACTCAGTTGAAATTGGACATATATATATATATATATATATATTATATATATATATATATTAGCCTCACCATTTTTGCGCAAGATCACAGAGAGGTCAAGTCTGTGGGGATTCGGACGCAGAAAGATTACAGAAGACAGAGGAGAGAAAGAACAAGAAGAAAAAGAACAACAAGATGAAGAGGATTATAGAGGAGTGGGACTGCGAGACTTGGTAGCGGTTGGCGGAGAAGGGAGGGAGACGTTCAGAGAGTATAAGAGGGAGAGAGAGTGAATGAAAATGAAAGTGTAAGAGAGTGAGTGAGGACAACACTGTGGACAACACATTTCATTTGTGAATTTTAAAAGCCCCCTGATTTTCTTCCGAAAGAAATGGGCAGGAAATGGAATTTGTTGCCCGAAAACAAATGGGCCAAATCTGAATGATTTTTGGCACATTTGCATTACTACACTATGTTTTTTTCTTTTAAAGCTTAATCACATCATTTATACACATATAAGATTTTTTATTTTATGAAAAAGAAGTCACATCGATTCACAGTGCAGCTGGTGTTGGGTTAAGTGCCAACTCTTTTGCTTGCAAACTTTATCTGTACTTATTTGCTGGTATGCTGATCCCATCAACTGGACCAGATACAGGTCTGGCCACATCTCTGTTTATTGTCTTTGTTTACTTGCCCGTCTTAACCTTGAACTATGTTTCGCAGAATAATATTAGGATTTTTTATCTTTATTCTAGCACTGAAGGGGGCATTCTCAGATGCCACGGTGAACAAGGTCAGAATATTACTTATTTACTATGCCAAGGACTTAATTCACTTTTATTGTAAAGAAAAGAACTGCACTTACCTACAGTTCCTGTACGTTGTGCTTCTTTTTAGCAATTAACTATGACCTCTTTTACTTAGGGTCACTTGAGGAAACAAACTATTACCTCTATAGACTATCATTCTCATTGGCGCAACATTTTATGGTTCAACATTTCCTACGATGTCTTTCTCCTAGACACTTCTAGTTGAATTCAGATCGACTGCAAAAAAACAAAAACGACTAATAAACAAAATTTGAACAACATGACCACTCAGTGTATTCACACCTTTGCCTTTTAGTCTTCGTTAGCACAATTATCTGACATGAGAGCTTTACATATCAGCTAAAATAGTACGTAACATCTCATTAGTGTGTGTGTGTATAAATTTTGCTAAATAATTAAAATCTGCTAGTTTGTCAAATAAAAAAATTAAAGAATGAAAATATTCCAGACTCGGTAGAATAACAGGAAAGAAAGGATTATCTGAGAGCTTTTTTGTATTATAATATTGTGTGACAACAGCCATTATGTCCAAATAATGGTTCTAAAAGAAATATAGGGAAAGAGAAGAATGATGTGAATTATGTGTTGACTTCAGATAAAATACAATAATTACTTGGTATTATGATGGAATTGGTAGAGCCCTAGATATAACCGTCTCTGTTGATGGGACTGTTGATGTTCTTTTTTGAGGTTTACTGCACATAGAGAGTGTTGTAATTTAATTTTAAACTCTCTTGAGAGGTGCACGGTGTCCCTGGAAAGTGACCTTTAAATTCAATAACCAACAACCATGTAATTCTTTCCTTCCTCTTAAAAGTCTACCCGTCTTTCTATGACTGGAGACACCGGCTGTGTGTATAATCTAATAAAATTGCTTCTGGCACTGAAGGTTTAATGGTCACGAATATATTATGCTAAAAAGACAGTTATGGGGTGTACTGGAGACAAAATGAATCGACAAATGATGTAAATGGAACAGTCCTCAATGCTCTAAGTATATTGATTTAGAAGGATAAAGCAGCTTTCAAAAAGTTGCAGGTTGTAAAGAACTTAGTTATATAGGCCATTGATAGGTTATTACTGGCCATATGTTTGTATAAATAAATCACAATAAATTCATAAAAAAGGGGTTTTAGCTTTAACACCAATATATTTACATTCCCATCATAAAGTAACTGTTCCTCTTTAGCTCATAGATGAAAAACTTTGGTTTAAATACATTTTTCTAATTATCGTAAATACTGACATGCCTATTATACTATATGCTTAGCGTTTGAGGACTTGAACGGTGCCAGAGGCCAACCAGGTGTCCATAGCATGCCAAAGTTACCCTTGGGCTGCTTGCCAAAAGCCCAAAGATAACGGGACGCATTTGTCTAAGCAATAGGCTCGGCATAAGTCACCACTGACTAGCTCGGTTCTACATATAATTTACAGAGGACCACCCAAGCATGATACTAACTTATCCTTTAGTCTGGGAATACAGCCAATAGCTTGCATAGCCATTTCACGTTCTGCCATCTTGTTGTCAATTATGGTGGTACCCAACAAATATGTGTACATTCACAAGCCAATGCACTAGAAAAACCCATATGTTTATTTAAAGTTTTATACCCCTATGTTCTTGATTTTAGTAGGTATTGTCCGCTTGCACTAAGTACATCTGATTTGCTGTAAAACGGGATAATCTTAAGACAGGGTTGTAGGCACAATGAATCTTCCTTGTGTGCTCATCCGTGTTATTTAGAGTGGGGGGGATACAGGGAGTTCAGCAGACCTTGGCTAATCTCTGGAATTTCTTTTCAGCAGTTTCCTAGTTGAGTAATCAGGATGAAGAAACATTCATTCTTTTGAATTAACTAATTATGATTAAGGTTTTTCTTTTTTTTCAAGCATCCTGTGATTTGTTAAAGGTAAATCAAAGGTGTCCTGGACAAATTCCTACCCTTTTCAGAGTACTTGAAAAACAATAGGCTATGAGCAATTTAACCCATGGTGTCACATTGGTGAAATAACAGTTTATGCTTTCCTGTATACAAATGTCTCACCTGCCTCTCTGTAAAGTGCTAACTCTGGCAATAATGTACTATGGCTGCGTTGTGTTATATAGTGATGGGCTATTTAAAGTCAATATACTTTAATAAACCTGAGGAAAAAAGGGGGGGTTAAGTCAAATGGCAGTCTGGATGGGAAAATGTAAGCATTTTGTCCAAGTTCAGTGAAAGTTTGAGCTGTATCACAAAGGATGATGTCAGCCAAGCTTGAAGTGGTTTCTCTGGAGTCAGGGATTCACTTCAATGACTTGAATTAAGTTGTGTTGAAACACATGAAGCATGATGAAGAAACTCAAGTGAAACTACAGACAAGATTTACAATCTGTGGTTTGTCACGGCAAACAACAAAGTGGCGTCTCATTCTGTAAGAAACCAAGAAAAAAGAAGACAGGTAGCCATATACAACATATCAATAGGGCAAAGCATTGTCGCTATGAAGATAATAAGTTGTAAAGTTTAATTTTTATTTAATACATTTGAGTTATAAAAACTATTTTTTTGTAATACATTTTTTACATTTTATATCTAATAATTACATAAACAAGGAAATCACAAGTTGTTGGTTTTTTTTTAGTCAAGGTTTTGAAATGCTAGAGTGATACAGTAACAATGACATCCTCAAAGTCACAGTGAAAAGGCATTGGATATACTGATCCAAGCACATCTTCTTTAGAGGTCAGTGACTTAACTACATCATTGTTGTCGCCATAGTATTATATGCTTTAAAAAGGTCACCTAAGTAATTTATTGCGTTACAACTAATTTAACTTTTTTTCCCCCTGTTTATGACTTCTATTGCTTGTAGTAAAATAAAAACAGCAGATATAACAGTGAGATGTTAAACTTTTAACTTTTTCATTTTTACTTTTCTTGTTAAATGCAAGTTTGAAAAGAATATTTTTACTCTTCCTGTTTCCTGCAAGAAAGATAATATACATATTTCATGTTAATGATTGCAGCTATTCTGTCAAATTTTACATAATCGTCCTTGTTATTAACTACTTTAAATACTGGAGATTTTGGATACTTTCTTTCATAGTATAATGGACAGCTTTGAGTTGACATGGATACCCGGTGGCAGACAAATGAAAAGCGGCTTAATTTTCTTCTACCCTGTCTTCTCTAAATGAAGAATAATGTGATTAGTGTTTTAGAGTTAAGGAAGAAGACAGCAAAGTATGAGACGATCTAAATGGAACTTTTGTAGAGGACATGAGAAGAGGCTACAGCCCACACTGACCTCTAGTTTTCAGCATCCTTGCTTTTCAGTACTCAATTAGACTTATACACATTAACAGAGATAGAGATTGATGACATCAAATAACACTGTCTACAGTTTTCAAAGTCTTTGCCTATGGCTGGAGCTTTTATAAAACAAAGGCCCTCAGTGTAAGCTGAGAACAGGAGACATTACTTATGAATTCTTAAAAAAAAAAAGAGGAGATAGAGAGTATCTGGTTTCTAAGGAAATCAAACACTTTGTATGAAAATTCTGAATGTGACAAAAAATACTTTGTGGTGTCATCCTTTTTAAAATGATGATTTGAGGGTTTGCAATACCTGCTAGGTTAATTATATTTTCAAGCAGCTAAAGATGAAAGTACATATGTAACCAAATGGGCCATTTTTGTAGAAAACAGAAATATTCGCGGAAGTAGATAAATCCAGCTCCTTTTCTTCTTTAGACATCTCTGTATGGCACAGCTCGTTCCTACAGGTGAAATTAGTGTGTTCAACCAAATGCTCGCCGTGGTTTCCTTCTCCTTTTCTTCCTCGTGCTGAGCTTTATTGTTGATGTTATTTCTGTGTTATATCCCACATACTGTGTACATTATGGTGTAAATCATTGTTGTCCAACTGAAGGCATGCAGGCCAAATCATGATTTTTGTGCTGCATCAGGCCAGCCAACAACACGAGAAGCATTGTTGTGGCATATTATCAAAACAATGATCATGCCCTCCTTTTTAAAGGGATTGCTGGAACAAAACATGTTTGCTATATTGCTCCAATGTGCGGTTGTCAGCTGAGCTGTCCATGATACATCTTCTCTTCCCCCTCTTTGAAAGTTTTAAATGGAGGATGAGGCATTATCACAATAGAACCGCATGTAATGCAATGTGCTCTATAAAAGAGCTCCCCCTAGTGCCACAGAAAAGGAATACAGTGTGGGGAAAAAAATTGAAGGAAATGTGGCTGTAAATCTTAAAAAATAACTTTGGCCTCTACAAAACAAGTTAAGGCAAAGTTATTTTTAAAAATGTACCCAAAATTGTGAGACGGCAGAATGTATTTCTCAGGGTAGGTAACGCTGCCTATTTGTAGATAATGTATGGTTTAGCAGCAAATCAAATTTACTTTGACTTATGTCAGAGAAGCCAAAGTTATTTTCAAAGTTTACTGGCGCTTTAAGGTTCCTTACCAAGAACCATAATACTAGCTAAGATGGGTTTGCACTCCGGAAATATATTCAGATGAACCCAAAAGAAGGGAAACAGGCTTTTTTGAAACAAAGAAAGATGTTTGATTTGATTGAGCTCATGTAGCCTTGCGAAATAAAACATATTTATATTTGAATCTTAATTAAGAAGAAATTAATATACATTTATTGTAAATCATTGATATGAGGCTTCCAAGGATGTTGGGGTTTTATCATAAGTTAGGAAAACACGATGACATACTAGTAGTCAATCGAGCTGTTTTCAATATTTTTGCTTTATATGCGCTAAGGACATAATTCTTAGCGTCCTCTGCTGAGGAATAATATCAGCTAAGCATTGAAATGCTGTGCTACAAATTCTGCTATGCATTTCTTACCGTTTCACTTAAACCGTAATAAGGTGTTCTTATTATAAGCATATTTTATGCCATGGTTACTAATGTACTCAGTAAAAGAAGGTCTTACAATGCAATATGACTTTATGAAAACGTGCTCTTGAACAAAATAATAGACTTACTGTTTGAGTCGTATATTGAATGTAATTAATACATCACGCTATGTATTGTATTCATCACCTAAGAAGAATACAGTAACCTATTTTATCCTGAAAGCAATAATAATTATGTGTGCAAAATTATTAGGATTGTTAAAATAGCTGAAGCCTAACCACTACTAATTAAATATTACTATAATTATTTGTATGCGCAATTACATAACTATCTTTTTTCAGTTAGATTGGATGATTAGCATAGTCTCTCTTGAATTTTAATACATGTTGTCTTCCACAGATAGAGCCTATTGCGATATGCACATTTTTATGTGGCGTGTGGATTGGATGGGCAAAAACAGGGTTAGCTCTGTTGCCCAGATCAAAATCGCGCTGGGTTCAAGTTAATGACCCATCTAAAAGTAAGGCATTCATAAAATGATTGACAGATGGTAAAATTACAAGGGAGCAATTCAACTCCTGGGACACAAATCCAAAAAAGTACACATTTAGCATGCATATCTCATATAAAAAATACAGCATTTCCATGTTTTTAGGACCCAACAATTCCACATCTAATAGGATTAAAGGAAATATTGTAAATGACCTTAGTGTTGGTTGTCGCCACAGGAGATGCTTATTACAGCTAATGTGGTATAGAAACAATGTTTGTATAGAAAAATTGTGCTTATTTATTTTTTTACTGATGTTTATTTTGGTGTTAGCAAACATTTGTGTTAAGTAAATATATTTGAGCTCCCTATTGTGGTTTAATTGGGAGAGTCATATAAACCCTATAAACCTTACTCTCTTTTTATTCGCTATATTCACCTGGTCAAGAAGCCCAAGCGTTATGTTGAGTCAATGCTCCACTGGGCTGCTCCAATGTAAAGATTCTGGACCACTATCTGAAACCTCTTTGTATGTTTAACCTATAAGTACTAAGATTAGTATGGGGGACTTTAGGCAGAACCTGGTCCTTTGTGTAGTCCTTTTATGGGTTTTCAATGAATTCATAACTCCCATATACCCTGAATGGATGTTCCCAGCCATCTGCTGGTCCCACGAGTGGTGCTGAGAAGAATACAATGTGAAATAATTTAAGCAATACAATAAATGACTTATTATATTAATTATGCTTGCTTCATGGGGTGCTAATAATTTAACAAACTAAATACTATGTAGTCTATACTTCATATCACAAAGAATAAGATTTATAACCTTTATGAATGTCATGAATAATTGTGGTATCTCATATTCTGATGTGACTCATATGAAGTAATTGGACGTGAAACATTTATTTGAAGTGAACTTTTCTTTTTAAATCCCATAAAATCTAAATATAGTATGTTGTGGAGTATGCAGATTTCTCCTTCTCAATGTAAGTCTGCAAATGCAAAGCATCTCTTTTACACTAATGCCATAAAGACTAATGAAGTCAAGAGACACATAGAGGTTATATATGCAAAACAGATATTGTAGGGAACAACAGTTGGTGAGGAAATTAGTATGAAATTTGGCTTGGTAGGGAAACTAGTAAACCTGAAGCATAGATGATATGTAGTCTTTGACAGTACATTGGAACATAGTTCAGTAGCCCTTCCTCTAGCCTGATCATTAAAACCAAAACACGTTGATTCAGGTTTGATGCACACAAACACCAAAAAACAAGCCTTCTGGCTTGTCTGGTGTCTGTAGATGAGTGTAGATGAGCTGCTTTGTTCCTTATTGTTCATGTGTGGATTCTACTTTGAGCTGAAAAAATACTTGCTTCTGACACCATTAAACGTTCAACATTTTGTGTCAATTTTGAATATGGCTTCCGGAATAGCACAACCAACAAAATTAGTACACTTTGAAATGTGTAGAGCAGTAAGAAAAAAGACAACAAATGAAACATTAAAGCATATTTTATACTAATTCTAACATGTAGAATATTACAAATCCTCTAGATTGTCAGCTTGTGAGCAGGGCCCTCTCTACCTAATGTATTGGTTTTGTCTTATTCTGTCAATTCTAGTGTTCTCATACCCTGAATATATGTATAAATTGCATACATTGTTGGCGCTATTTAAATAAAATATAATAATAATAATAATAATATACTGTACATAGATGCATATCACAACAATTTATAAGCTGTATTTCATTTCAGAAAACATGTGTAAGTTGATAATTGAAAAACGAGTCGGCAGCAACAGGCTTTGTGGTTATTTTACCGTGGCTCCAATGACTCCGCCAAGCTATGTTATATGCAAGCTGTAAACTGGCTACGTGTAAAAAAAAGACGTTTCTAGTCTTAACTTGGCATCTGCTTTATTTACATTTGTTACTGGTATAACTGATGATTAAAATGTTTAAGCAGCAGGGCATCTGCATTTTTCAAACTGGTATCAAATGCAGAAAAAAAAAGGTTGATAATTTGGTTTCTTACATCTGCTGCCATTTAGAGGTTAATGATGCAGTCTAACGTAGAATGCAAATTAACACCAGTAAGAGATACAGTAGGTTGGTGATTGATGCCTTTGTGTTCTGAATTATGTCACGACATTTGTTTTGATGTTTGGAAATTATATATGTAAGCTAGAGATCTCATTTATCTGCCTTGCGCCAACACAATAATAATACATCATGCTTTACTTACTCCCTTTACTTGTCAGATAGCATATACAGGAAAACGGGGAAGCATATTTACTATCACTGCAAAACTATCCTCATGACCTCAAAATCAACAATTTTTCTTACACAATTTCAGAGTTGGCCCAACCAGAAACTACATTGCCACTTATATCGCAAGTGTACAGTGTCTTGTCAAGATATGCCAAAATTGGCTAGCTTTCCCACTGAACAGTGAACAATGTTTTCCTATGAAACACACAAACTAATTTGAAATATTCTACTTATTCTTGCTACTAAAATAATATAATTCTTGGGTGAAACACGTGTCTTTAGCCACTGCCCCCCTTACCTGCTCTTTCCTGCTATTATCACACTTTTTATCATACAAAACCCAAGGTAATACTGGTGTTGACTACTTTGCTGCAAAAATATGTGCTAAAAAATAAAAAAAACATACAGCTTTGACCTTTTGTAATTAACCATATTATTCCGGATAATCATATGTCATATTTAGTTAACATAACATGTAGTACAAACAAGATTTCATCAAGCACTCCTGTAGTATCTGTACAGACTCTACAGGGTAGGGTTGGGCTGGGACTGAAAAGTGCCCCTTCCACTTTAAGGCCAGTGGCTGCTGGTTGGATACGAAGGGAAGGACATTAAGCTTTTAGATTCTAGCAGCATGAGTTAAATTAAACTACTTCAGGCCCCAACCAGCTGCTGAAGCAGAATTAAGTGTAAGCATTCGGCACATCTGCCCATATGTGCCAATTGGCCAGGCCAGGCCTACTCTAGGGTCTCTAACACACTTACGGATCCTTGCTGTGGCGCCAGTTTGCAGCTTATTTTGGGTGTAATATAGTTTTGTTTCTTGTCTGTTAATGTAACCACTGCATGTATTAGAAACATAGAAACATAGAAAGTGACGGCAGATAAGAACCAGTAGGCCCATCCAGTCTGCCCAACCTCTGAGTACTTTCCTTTAGTACTTGTCCTTATCCTATATCTAGCTTGGCCTTATGCCTATCCCACTCTTGCTTGAATGCCTTTACTGTATTAACATCTACTACTTCTGCTGGAAGGCTATTCCATTCGTCCACTACCCTTTCCGTAAAGTAATATTTTCTGATGTTACCATTAAACCTTTGCCCCTCCAGCTTATGACTATGTCCTCTTGTTGTGGTACTATTTCTCCTTTTAAATAAACTCTCTTCCTCTATTGTACCTGAACATCTCTAATAATATTAAGGTCCTGTCAGTGGGGAAAAAAACACTAATCTATCACCAGATATAGAGGCCGAAGACACAAGAGACCTTCCCCTTAGTAGTTTACCCCAAAAAAGATATTGCAGAAAAATATGTACTGCATGCTGATGGATTTTGGATCAGGCATGTAAAATCTAGAACTAGACTCTCGTTCTCACCTTGCATGGACATGAAAGTGTAGACTAGAGTGAATTTGAGTCAGAAAATGATTCCTTAATATGCGTCAAATGCCTGCCTTCCAACACATTTTTGAATACAACAGTGCATTTAAACTGGCATAATTATAGAATCAATGGTTTCCTATAAAAATATTGAATCTTAATCCTAATAGGCTTTTTAGGTGTCCAAGATATTTTCTTTGAACTTCATTTTTGTTTTCCCAACATAATATAAACAACAGCATCCCTCAGCAACATTTAAAACCCCTACTGAGTTGCAAGTGTACAATGCATCAACGTGAAATAAACATAAGGGGGGATTTCAAGTAAGTGAATATATTAGATGAAAACAACATTTGCATGCTTTAGATCATTTATATTTCTGTAATATCTCTTAGCAACTTTTGATCCTGTTTAATGTTAGAACATCTTTAATGACTCTGATTTCCTTAAAAATGACAAAAAGTATATCACATCTAGATTGCAGATTGTTTTGTAATATGTTATCTATGTATTTATGGAAAAATGTGATGCCATTATAAAAATAAACTGAAATTAAATCCAGTACATGGAATGATTTTAAATTAGTATCCATCAAAGTGAAATTGAAGGCATATCATACGGTATAAGGGATACAGATTTAAGACATAATGCATGAGCTAATAGCTGCCATGATTATATAAGAACACAATTATTTCAAGGAAAAATATATTACAGTTATACGATTTTTTTGAGGAATCAGAGTAACACTTGAATAAGTCTTCATAATCTTTGGGTGCTAATCCACTGCTTAATCTTTTTTATGTTGTACTGCGACCTCTAATTGCGCCTTAAGTGCTCTAAGATTTAGTGATAATTATTTACTGTGTGCTGCCATGGATTGTGAGCGCCCATGTCTCCAGTAAACTCTACCCAAGACACAACTGAGGCCCCTGTCAAAATTGCTTAAAGCCATCGCGTCCAAAGCCGCCTCCAGATCTGCAGTGACAGCATCTTATCTTTACAGGGTAATTGTGAGTGACAGGGGCAAGCAAGGAACAAGAAGAGGACATTCAATAATATGTAAAAAAAAAATGCTGCATTTCAGTCTCATGAACTATAGTATGTCCTCTGTAAGTAGTTGAACAACTAAAAGTTTCATCTTCTATACGATACAACATAAATGGAAAGCTTTTCTTGTGGATTTTATAGGAAATTGGCAGTGTTAGTAAGAGTTACTTACTTGTTGTGTTCCTGTTTTATAAGTACCTTCTGTATGTCCAGCTGGGTCTATCCCCTAAACCAGGGGTAGGCAACCTTCGGGTCTCCAGATGTTGTGAACTACATTTCCCTTGATGCTTTGCCAGCAGTATGACTGTAAGAGCATTATGGGAGATGTAGTCCACAACATCAGGAGAGCCGAAGATTGCCTACCCCTGCCCTAAACCAACAATTGTTAGCATTTGAGGTCACTTAGCTGTTTCCATGGAAAACAAGGAAGTTTCTAACAGGGCTAACATAACCACAAAAGGGCGTTCTAATGATCAATTAGCCTTTTAAACTTAAAACCTTTTAAATTAGCCTTTTAAGCACAACGTGCCATTGCCCATGAGTAATGACTGCTGATAAAGGGCCTCTGTATGCCTATGAAGATATTCTATTAAAAGTCATCTGTCCCCAGCTACAATAGTTATTTACAACATTAGCAACATCTACACT
The DNA here is from genome assembly GCA_009364415.1 of Spea multiplicata. Taxonomy (NCBI): domain Eukaryota; kingdom Metazoa; phylum Chordata; class Amphibia; order Anura; family Pelobatidae; genus Spea; species Spea multiplicata. The sequence goes on along the minus strand of VKOC01002045.1, from coordinate 6,284 downwards.
GTATTTCTGATCCCGATTATAGGCCGCACCCTTAAAGTTTTGTGCTATTTTAAAGGAAATTTTATTTTTAAAGAAAAAATACACAATTATATCGGAATACATGTATTTCATTTTTTTTGTATCTATTATGCAGCATTGTCAGCATAGGTTAAATACAAACAGAAACTTGAAAAACCTATAGCCATTTTAAGCCCCCCTAATTCATAATGCACCTTACTTATAGATATGCCCCTCTGCCCCCATATATGCCATTCTGCTCCCCTGATATGCCACTGTGCTCTGCTGAAAGACTTTATGCCCCCAGATATGCTTTATGCCCCAGATATGCCACTCTGCCTCCTGCTATGCTTTATGCCCCCCAGATATGCCACTCTGTCCCCTGATATGCCACTTTGCCTCATGGTATGCCACTCTGCCTCATGATATGCTTTATGCTCACCTGATTTACCACTCTGACCGCCTGATATGCCACCCTGACCTACCAATGCATCCCCAGACTCCCTCTTGTCTAGCTGGGGAAGGCGGTGGACGTCTGTGTGATGCGTGTAGACAACCCTTGCTGCTGCTCCTCACTTCGCCAGCATCAGCGGAGGTTGTCTGCGCGCATCGAACACATATATTCACCGGCTGCCAGAGAGGAGAACGTTTGCATGATGCGCTCAGACAACCTCCGCTGCTGGCCGGTACTTGCGCTGGGGCTTCTATGGTGGAGAACCGGAAGGTCATGAAACGCCGGGGCTTCTATGGCGGAAGTACCAGAAGCAGCGAGGTTTGTCTGCATCGCTCAGTTGTCTACCGGCTGCCAGATAGGTGGATCCAGGTCCCCAGCAGCGCTGCCAGGATGCATGTGTACCATGTGGGGGGGCGGGGGGTTAGATCCTTGCTTAACTGGGTCTAACAGGAAAGCAAAGTGAGTAGTTAAGCTGGTCAGTGTGGGCCAGCAAAGAGCAGCCACAGAAGACTCCAATGGTACCTAGGATTTCTTTTTATGATTTTGTTTTGGAGGATACTTTGTGTTTTATGCACAAGCAAATAAATCACAGTTTCCTGCAAATCAATGTTCCTGAGCCTTACTCCCCTAGTGGACTGTGCTTAAGATCCCTATATGGACATTTATAGCCCTCATGCTACAAGGTTTGTCACAATATGCACAATATATATATATATATGTATAGTATATATTAATATATATATATATATCATGAATGAGATCATTTGTTGGTTCAGCTCATCTTGTAACTATTATTGTTATCATTGAAATTTAGCACTTTTTTTTTAGAAATGACTCCAGGTTTTGCCTTGGTAAGTACTACCACATCAGTTTTATACCATTGTGGAGCCCAAACATACCATTATTTCCACACCTTGCAATTCATCTATAAACAATCTCTCAATATGCAATTAATATTGGTATATATTTATGAGGATTTTTTTTTTAATAATGAAGCCAACATAATTACTTTTTTCAATAATAATAATAATTATCTTTTATTTATATAGTGCCAACAATTTCACGTCATACTATATATATATATTCAAAGGGGATGACTGTCACGTTCTGCCCAGGCTGCGGAGCTGCATATCTGTCTTGCTTCGATCAATTCCTGGATTTCCTTTTGCTCTGTTCTGATCTTCCATTCCTTTCTTCTGCTTCAGCTCTTTGCTTCAGCTCTGTTTCCTTTATAAGGTGTGCCTCTCCCATGTGTTCTGTTTGTCTTAGTCTTCAGTCTAAAGGTATGTCAGTGCTATGTGTTTGGCTTACATGTTTGGTTTGTTTCGTACCACTGTCAGCAGGGATTAGCGTTAGGACCCACCGTCATTGGAGTACTTTGACGTAGTGGTGGGCTAAGCATAGTATGGCCATATGATGTGACAGAATCTCCAATTGTTATCATATAGTCTTAGGCTAGTTTCTGTATTCATGTTTGTCTGTCTCTTATGTACCTTTGCCCTTCTTCCTTGTATTATCTGAGGATTCTGGTTTCTCTCTCCTCTCCCCATGTCCTAGTCAATATGGCCTATCCTTGCTTAAAGGAGAAGCGTCCGAGGATTCCTGCTCCTCACTCCTTCCCCTGTGTTCCTTGCCTTGTTCCCTGTCCTTTGTTGTGCCATGTAACATGTATATCTTGTCTGGTTATGTTTTGTGCCTGGTCTCCCTGTTCCTTTGCTTGTTATGTTTCTGCTATATCCTTTGCTTAGCTTCCAAACTCCCAGCCTGCAGCATCCTACATGTGATTCCTGTGATATGTTTCATGCCTGGTCCAGGGTGCCTGCAGGATATCACTTAGTTTCATTCTGGACTTCAACCGCTGCTATATCAGGGTGCTGGTGTTTGGCTGCACAACCCTAGGTGCTCAACACCTGGGGGAGTGTGGTCACCCTTCAACCAGGCCCTGTCCAACTCCACTACTGCACTGTGACTCCTGCATACAATCTTCGGGCGCGCTGGGTCCGTTCAGTCATCTGTTTGGACCCAGTCCGTGACAATGACAAGGACTAGGAATTGACAGACTAAGACAAACGATATACACTATATATATATATATATATTATATATATATTAATAAATATATATTAGCATGAATTGAGATCATTTGTTGGTTCAGCTCATCTTGTAACTATTATTGTTATCATTGAAAGTTAGCACTTTTTTTTAGAATTGACTCCAGGTTTTGCCTTGGTAAGTTACTACCACATCAGATTTGTATACCATTGTGGAGCCCAAACATACCAGTTATTTCCACACCTTGCAATTTCATCGGATTAAACAATCTCTCAATATGCAATTAATATTGGTATATATTTATGAGGATTTTTTTTAAATAATGAAGTCAAAATAATTACTTTTTTAAATAATAATAATTATTGTCTTTTATTTATATAGCGCCAACAATTTCACGTCATACTAGATATATATATATTCAAAGGGGATGACAAGACTAGAATTGACAGACTAAGACAAACCGATACGTTAGGTGGAGAGAGACTTGTTCGCAAGCTTATAAATATGGGTGAAAAACAATTCCTTTGAATTCCTTAAGCCACTTGCTGCCTCACTGTATAATTCTTTTGTGTTGGTCCTACTTCCACATAGGATATTTGTCACATTCCTGTCTTTTCTGATTAGTTACTGCCAAAGTACGACTATCAATCAGAAAAGACAAGGCTTTCCTTCCCACCAGCGACCATGATTTAATGCGGTAAATGGGGCTAATTTGCTAACCTGAGGCAAACCTTTACTGGCAAATAACCAAATTTTAAAAATTCTAGCTGTGCCAGTAAATTTCTGTACTCTTGGCAAAACCCCCAGAGTTAATGTACGTTTCAGCTGTCTTTTTTATTGTAGTGACAGACACTGTTTTAGATAATGATATCATGCAGAGTATGATTTTTACAGGTGAAATATTATCAGTATGATCACATTACATATTAAAAATGATGCAGAGAAACATAAATTTGTGCAATAAATCCGACTGTTTGTCATTACCAATACATTTTAGTCTTACTCGCTGCAGAAGTGTTAGTCACAATGGTGTCACAAAAATCAGCCTTTCTGCATAAACGAACACTGAACGCTGATAAATGCTTCTGTTAAATACGACAGAAAAGTTATCTTTTCTCTGATGGACTGTCTATTGATCTCCCTTTCCCTGTCCTACTGTTTGTGATATATATCTATTCTGTGGCTTATAGCAGCTGTGTTACTTCCCCAAATCCCACCTTGTATTGTGGTGTATGTTTAGTTAAAGTTCGAAAGCTTGGGGTAATTTAGGTGTTTTAATGGAAACAAGGGGATTTCTAGTTCTGCTAACATAATTGCAAAATGGTTTTCTAATGATCCTTTAGCCTTTTAAACTTAAACGCGGATTAGCTAGTACAACGTGCCATTGGAACGCAAGAATGAGGCTGCTGAGGAAGGGCCTCTGTACGCCTATGAAGATATTCCATGAAAGATCAGCTGTTTACTCCTAAAATAGTCATTTACGACATTAACCATTTCTGATCCTGACATTCATATTATTTCAATGTACAAAATGTGCTTTTCTTTCAAAAAAACAAGCACATTTCTAAGTGACCCCTACATTTTAAACAGTACTATATGTAATGGGGTTTATACATACTAAACTAAGTAATATATACTGTATGCATTAAAATTTACATTTTGTGTAAACCACAGGAAGGGGCCCATCTGGACTATAAGGAACGGGGGAATATGACTGTTGGCCTAGGTCGGCGGTTAAGGGCATACTAGCAGGTAATCCAACTGGGGCACGGGGAGGGACTTACCTCTTTTATTCTGGAGCCATAGTGATTAACGTTTCCTACCCCTCATTGTCAAAGTTATATATCTCATGGCCTTTTCGCTGTTTCTCTATTTCATATGTTCCTTTAGTCACAGCGGCTGTGATTTTCCCCCCTAACCAGCGTGTAGGGGAGATCTCTGATATGGGCAGTATGCTGGACAGGCCTGGGGTGACGTCTAGCGGGCGGCTGATGGCACCCACTGGGCTGGGGCTCTTCGTGTTTGCGGTTTGAACCACCGGCTGGGCTTTGCCTGGCAGCTGGCAGGTCGTTACATGTTTTTTTTTTTTTTATTATTGTTAAACTGCTTAATAAAGCTGTGGCTAACATCCTTACCCACACATTTGTGTTTCTTGTTACCTAAGGTGGGGGGCAGCTTTGGCATATGTATGATTGCATGGTCTACCTAAGTAGTCAAGGTGTCTTAACTCAGGGAGTCAATGTCCAATAATTTATCCCTAATCTATTACGAGATTTCTGTTGTTTATTGGTTTAGGCATCTTTTGTCACGTGGGGATCACTTCAGGATAGGAAAATGCTTAGACAATGCTGACTTTCCCACAGGTTGCCTCTGATATTAGTCTCCCTAAGTCAAGGTTTTAAATGAAATATCTCAAGAACAATTGCATTGACTGCAAAGACAACTATATGTATTTTAATAAAGTAATATAGCTGTGCAAAAAGCTGTGGTGCTGAACTTTTCAGTAAAACCGTGAGTGTTAGTTTAGTTCCACAAACAAGTGTTATCTTTGATCACTGAAATGTGTGGGAGGTGCGCCCTTAACATGAAATTACATGATTAGGAAAATATACCTCCCCAAATTTCTAATGTCCAAAGTTCGATTAATGGTTTAGTTAAGGGATAGGGCTTTTAAATGTTTTTTTTGTGAATTTGATATATATATATATATACATTTTGTTCACATCTTCTGCCATTTGTGTACACAGTATTGTCAGTGGTGTCTTAGGCCTAGGGTGGCAGCTCTAGTCGGGTGGCAGTACAACACTTATCCTTGAGATCAGATATCTTCTTTATAACTAGCCCGAATATACTATGGAGCACTGTGCATAACCAAGCAGAGCCTCCATAGTGACCTTCCTCTATGCCACACATGCATCCTGCTGACATATGATGTCATATCCCGGCACTCAGCATAGTGGATGGCTGCCACAGAGGAAAAGGGTCAGGCCTATCCCAGCAACCAGCCAGGATGTGTTACTGTGATATACTCATACTCATACAAGAGGCACAGAGAAAATAGGGAAAACATACAACTTTTATGAAATAATTGGGAATGTTTAAAATATTTATAATGTTAGTGCAAGAAATAAACATAAAATATATGCTGATCTGGCCACAGGGAGATTCATATGCATTAAAATGCAACCATTAGCGAGCTGGAAATCATATACTATAGCAATAGAAATAGTTTTTTTTATGACCTATTAAATTAATTTTGTTAATTTCATTAAACTTCTCTTTTTAAATATTAATATGATTTAATATACATTATTTGTTACTATAGTATACTTAATATTACACATTGTATAACTTTAAGCTGAATTGTGCTGTTCTAATTAAAATGGTTATGCCATAAAATAATTGTAATGTAATCATGATCCCAGTAAAAGTCATACACTCTATTCCAAATTCCACATCCTTTATTAGTTAAAAAAATTAACTAAGTGGTTTGGCCATTGTCATGACACACATTGTGTGATTACATGATATGGTCTCTTACTACTTACTATATGCATTTTGGCTACAAACAGTTTTTCATTTGCTTTTAGTCAGGTGCATTCATACATGCATGCATTCACAGTATGTACATTCATACTGTGTATAGAATGGCCATTCGATATTTTGTCAATATGGCTTGATTTAGTCAGGTCATAGAGTGAAGCCTAATATCTTTGGCCAATAGCCTATAATCCTATAACCACATGTGTGTGTGTGTGTATATATATATATATATATATAT
>VKOC01002043.1:0-26437 GCA_009364415.1 Spea multiplicata | reverse complement strand
AGAGAAATACATTGGATCAGATGTGATTCACAACAAGACACGTCTGATTTTTATCCTGTTAACAATGTGATGTGTGTTTGCTCAATTTGTTCTTGTGGCTTGGTTGGAACTTTTACACCGATCTCAATAAATCGGCAATGGATTAAATGGTAAATATCCTCAGTCGAGAAAAGTTTTATATAAAAAATGGTTCTGTATACATATGGCACAAAGATTTCTTCAGAAAAACAGAAAACAGGGATGGATTTAACTCTTTGGTTAGTGATTATAATTAAAATACAGAGTGATAGTAATAGTAAACTACTAAGCTCTATGTATACATCAAAATGAACTAAAACCACAAACTATCTTGGCTTTGTTGAGCCTATTGGAAATAAGAAGAAAATGATATGTTATAAACATTTTACTGACCCATCGAATATGTTTCAGAATTGCTTATTGCATTGCTTATTCCAGAATGAATGCATTTAGGTGTCATGCATGGAAGGTAAGACATATGGAGATTCAATGTGCATTTGCTTGAAAAGGAAATAAAACAATACGTGAATTATTAAAAAAGAGGTTGAAGAATTTTTCTAATACAAAACAAGTGAAATATAAAATGTGGATAAAAATAATTTTACTAATTATAAAATACGAAATTAAAAAAGCAAGGATGGAAAATCCTGAAAAAGACAAAATAGTATTTCTTAGAAACCTCTGTAAATTAAGCTTTAAAATAATTATAGGCCAGGATATTGTAGATGGATTCACAGAGAAAGAGAAGCGTTTCTGCACCTCTTTCAGGATAGAGGGTGTGCATGGAAGCCCGACCATTTGTAGAGGTACCTGGATACCAAAGCTGATACTAGGAAGAAGCAGACAAAGATAGAAGACAGAGGAATGTAAAGAGGCAAGGAGACGGGGACACAGTAGAGGTTGACGTAGAAGGCATTCCTGCCAACAGTACCAAATTTCCCAGGACAGTCTTTTTTTGGGGCCCTGTCTCATCAAATTTGGTTCTGTCCCACCATAAATATACTGGTTTTGACTGTGCATATCTAAGACACACATCTAAACACTTGCAAATGAGCTCCAAACTACCCAGTATCTATACTTGGTAGAATACTGCTAAATGCTGTAGGGTCACGCAGAGTGTGTGGCCCCACCCTTTAGGCCCTGCTCCTTTTGTCTTGGGACCCAGGGAGGAAATGTTGGTGAGTATGAGAGGGTAAGGAATCATTGAGCGAGAGCACGAGAGAGTGAATGTGAGTGTAAGAGAGCATGAGAGAGTGTATGGGAGTGACAAGCCCCTAAGCTTAGTCGGCTGTGTGGTGGTGCCGCAGATCCTAGGTTTCAATAAAAGATGGCCTTGATTATAAGACAAGGTTGTTGTTTCAGATGATTTTTATTGTTTATGATCTGAAAAGAATTATCTAATATTTGAGCAAATATGGTATATAAAAATATTGCACACAAATAATAATAGTAATATAGTATGTTTGCCAGCATATCACTGTCTTAGAAACCAGTCACTTGTCTAGAACCCAGGATAGACACACAGCTGCACGCTACACTCTGACACTCACTCACAGCATTGGCTATGTGTATCTAACTTGTGGCCGCTCATTAAAGCACCATATCTGCCGCACGAGTGACGGTAAAGGTAAATAGACCATGCTATCTGGTGCAAGTCAGCTCACAAAACTGTGGGATTGGAAAAATTATTTAAACTAATTCGGATAAAGTGTCATGTGGAACTCAACTATTGTCATGAATGATGCCTGAATGATGTTGATGGTTGTCAAGATGGTCATTCTTGGTGAGTCTGATACATAGTTGTAGATCAGCTATCATTTTCATAAATAGTCCAGTTGATTTTTAGTGCAAGTGAGCAGCTGAATTAAGTTACAACAACATTATCTGTAGTTAACTTTACTTTAGCAAATAGACAAGTTGCAAAAATTCAGCCAACTCCTTCAAGTTGGCTTAAGAAACTCAATTCCAACTGTAAGACAACACCATATGTGTATCTGTTACATAACAGAGGTGCACACAGGGCCAGCCCAAGACATAATGCCGCCTGGGGCGAAGTTTAATCTCTTATGACATATGTATATTCTCATATGAATCAGCAAAATAAGTATGATCATGATGTACTCAAAACAGGAATTAGGAACACATTCAAAGATATGCCTGCAATCATTGATATTGTGACCTTAAATCTTATGTACTATGTATGTTTAAAAAGAGTCCCTATGTATGAACAGACTACCGTATATTTTCCTTTCCTTGGTAGCAGTCGACAAGAATTTGCTGAGTCTGCAGGAAGCTATTTTGTTTTCTCAGCTCCTGCGAAAAAATCTGGTCTTTTCTATACTATAGTGTGTTAAAAAAAACAACTGTTAGTACAAGCTGACAAATGCAGGATTTTGTTGCACTTATCTTAAGAGTGTAAGCAATTGGTGACACAGTCAATTTAACTGTCCTGATATAACTTCTTATACAGATCACTGGATTCAAGCCAGTTCTTAAGCTCAATAGACAGCCTTATATTTGTGATTGTGGAATTGTGATTGTCCCAGCGACAAATTAAATAAGCCATGGACCCCTGAGTAGAGTCATAATGTATCTACAATCTGAATCATCATAATAAAAAATTAAACTGATAAAAAACATTCTACGATGCCTGAACAATATTATAAGGGGAAGTACAATATGTTTTCATCACTGGCATAAACGGCATTGTTGGGGGGCCCCAAACCCCCCTGTGTTATAATCCTGGTGGTCTACATCCCTCAACCAGGATGCTTTGCAAAATAAGGTGACCAGTTTTCTTTCCATGCACTTCTTTTCAGGCAGCTTGTTAAGCACAAAGGGCAAATCCAACACAGACCAGGTCACCAGGTAGAGGTGAGAAAGCAATGAGGCATGTAGCATGATGTTACTTGAACGCATGGAAAAAGCAAGGTTGTTCGCACAGGATATGATGTCATTGCTCCCTTACGATGCTACTTGGCAAGTGATCACTGACCTCACTGCAGAGTGTATGGATATGACGACATATCCTGGTGCTCTGCGATGAGGTCCGGTGCACAATGATGGAGGCCTGGAAGAAGAACGGCTTCAGAAATGAGAAAGGTAAGTGATGGAGAGATAGTACAGAATTGATAGAAAAAAGGGAGTGATAAAGAGAAAGATATAATGAAGAGGAGAGAGAATGGGGAGAGATAGGGAAGGGGAGGATGGGGAAGGGGAGGATAGGGAGACTGGGATGGAGAAAGGGGGGGCACAATATTAAAAAGGGGGAAGAATAATGAGAGAGATATGGAGAAAGGGGAGAGATGGAGAAAGGGAAAGATGAGGCAAAGATAAAAGAAGAGATAACGAGAGATGGGAAAAAGGAGAGAGATAAAAAAGAGAATAGGATGAGAGATGAGATATAGAAAAAGATGAGAGGCAATGAGAATGGGGATCAAAGAACCGAGGTAGAGGTAAAAGGGAAATCGGAGAGGTAGGGAGAAAGGAGGCAAAATAAAGAGAGAAAGAGTAAGAGAGAAAGAAAAAAGAGGAGGCAAAATAAAGAGGGTAGAAAAAGGGAGACAGAATAAAGAGGGATGAAAAGAGGAGAGGTAGAAAGGAGAGGAAGGAGAAATAAACATAAAGGAGAGGGGAGATAAACAGACAGGGAGAAATTGGGGGGAAAAGATGAGGTAAAGAGAGGAGAAATATAGAGAGGAAGAAAAAGGGAAAATGAGAAAGTAGAGAGAAAAAAGAGGAAGGATGGGGTGATAAAGAGAACAAAGAGATATACAAAGAAAGGGGGGGTAGAAAGGAGATATAAAGAAAAAGAGATGGAGAGATAAATGGAAAAAGAGGGACAGAGAAGAGTGAGAAATAAAGAAAACAGTGAGAAATATGGAAAATATAGGTAAATAGAATAGAAGTAAATAGAGGAGAGAGCAAGAGAAAGGAACAGAGATGCGCAGAAAGGGTATAGATAATGAGACAGGGAAATTATGAGATGAATGTTTAAAAATGTGTGTTAGGGCATATATGTCTAAAACAAGTGTATCTAAAACAAGAGTGAATATGCATGTGTTTATGGATAGGCATTTGTAAGTGTGGCGTGTGTATATGTGTGTGTTCTAACAGTCCATTTCTGTTCCTGTTTTGGGCCTAAAGAGTATAGAATGAATAAAAGGTGTACGTGAGCCAGAGAGGAGACCTGAAACTCTTAAAAGTGGCCACTGTGGGTGCAATCTGGGTGCTGGGTAAATCCTGTGGATGTAATCTGGGAAAGTCCATTGTTTGTGGGTAATCTGGTTGCTGGGCAAGTCCTTTTTGTGCAATCTGGGTGCTACGGCAAATCATATTTCTGCAATTTGGATGTTGGGCAAATGCTGCGTGTGAAATCTCGTGCTGTGGCAAGTCCTATGAGTGCAATCTGAAAGCCAGGGATGGTCTCTGGGGTGTGTGACCTCAATGACTGCAGTTTAGGGTTTCCATGCATTATTTATTTGATCTATATCATCAGTGCTGAGTTTTCTTGTAATTTTCACTTGATCTATACCTGCAATGCTCTCTTTCCTTGTGGTGTTTCTTTGATCTATACCTGAAGTACATGGGGGAGTAGTGAGGGAAAGGACAAAGGATGGCGTAAATGCAAGGGGACAGAGCATTTATATGATCTACCCACATGACCCTGCCCCCTGGCAGGCTCAAAGGGGACAAGCATCAGGGAGGGATGAGCCAAGAGGGCAGCAAAACAAGGTTTTGCCTAAGATGGCAAAAATCTTTGCACCAGGCCTGGGAGGAAGTAAGTATGTTAATGAGAGACTGTATTTTTGAGTATGTATGTGTGCGTTTTTATGTGTAGGTTTGTGTTAGCATGAATATGTAGGTGTGTGTGAGAGGGAGTGTATATGTGTACTGTAAGTGTGTCAGATGGAGTGTTTAGCATGAGTGTGTGTTAGCATGTATTTGTGAGTTTGTGTGTGTGTATTAGCATGAATGTTTGTGTTAGCATGACGGTGTATATGTGTTAGCTTGAATGTGTATGTCTAAGTGTGTGTAAGAGTGTGTTTTAGGATGACTGTATTAGTGTGAAAGTATGTGTATGTATGTCTGTGTATGTTAGTGTGTATATGTGTTTGCATGTTAGTATAAGTTGATGTGTAAGAGTGCGTGTAAATATGTCTATTCATTACCAAAGGGGTCGTAAGGGACCAATGTGTCCACTTGGCTTTACCTGCCTCCTGTACCAGAAGGTGCCAGCCCTCCCGTGGTTAAGCAGCACGGAAGGGGAGGTGCCTAAGACCCCCATCATTTACAAACTTTTTAGGAAAAGATGTCTCTTTCCCATAGAGTTTATAATCTAAGTAATATTTATAAATCTAAAACATAATTATGTGACAGATAAAAAACACATGGAATGCTTTCACCACAAACAGGAATGCAAAAGTTAACCGCATGCACTCACTTAACTCAATGCAAAAAGCATGGCAATTAAGGTTAAACTGCAAATTTGATTCACCAGGAATACTCTCATTAAAGTAATTGGAAATTGTTAATTGAGTGACTGAAATGCAGGGGTGTTGCTAGGACTCCAAAAGATCCGTGCTAGAGCTTTCAGCAAATTTGATAGCAGTGGAGTCCGATTTGGGAGTGGTCGCTGCACACACTTCACATTCTGTATATACAGTATATACACACATGCAAAATTTGCTAAATAAATACCTGGATCAGGAGGATCTCTTAAATAACCACATAAGGCAGTTTGAAAAGAGGGGGGAATAAGAAATTCCTTCCACGGTAGCCATTTCAGCCCATTTTTATAGGCTAGACCTCTGGAGGCCATAACCAGATCATCCATCTAACATGTAAAATTAACTTAACAACGTTTATTAAATGAATAGTTTAAGACCTCCTATAAGATCCCATTCGGGAACTAGGCCTCAGCACCCATATTGGACCCACAAGATTTGCCCAGCTTGCATCCGCAGTGGTCTCGTCTCAGACACTCAGGTCTCCTCTTGATCCTCACCTTTCTCAAAATCAATATCTGCAACTACCCATAAAGAAGAGCTCTAGGCAAGATAAGGTGTGATAGTGTGATATAGGTTTGAGGTGTGATGGAGTGGGTATGTTTCAGTGTCAGTGTATCTTAGACTGATTGTCTATATGTGTTTGTTACAGGCCTGATGCTTTGGGGTCATCTTTTGCCTCTCCTTCAGCCCTCACTTATCCTCATTAGGTTCTGCCACTTGCACCTAAAACATTTCTTTCATCTGCTTTTCCCTCACCAAAGAAGCCACAAAAAAACAAAGATCTCTCACACAAGTGAGCACCAGTTGGGGCACGAAATGCGTTCATCTTTACAGGTTCTCTGCCTTACACACTGGATCTTTAATAAACAATCCTGCATCCTTTTTGTCCTTTGTGTGGTCCCCCTTGGAGGAGACTTTTGAGGATCTTCAGCACCGGTGCTTTCCCTCTACATGGGGGGGTGCACTCTTTCCCACTTTGTGAAGCCCTCCACTGGCTCCCTATTACTTTAATAATTAAACTAAAAATCCTTATACTAACATATGAAGCCCTCCATGATGCTGCTTCCCCATACATTTCTGTCCTCATCACAAAATACCCCCCTACTCGATCTTTACGCTCTTCCCATGGGCCAAGGCTGCCTTCCTCCACTACCACTTCTTCCATTTCCATGCTAACAATACTTCACTCATGCTGCTCTATATCTTTGGAACTCACTTCCACCTAAACTCCAGCATTCGCTCTTTCTCTCAATGTTCAAGAAAAAAAAACTCAAAACCTAAGTGTGCAATCTTTTCAGTTCGAACATGTATGTCACTCTTAGAAGCATAGAATTTAATGGGAGATAAGAACCATTTGGCCCATCTAGTCTGCCAATTTTTCCTGACTTGAATCTTATTGAATTCTTGATCTTAGATTTATTTTATTATTTTGTTGCATGTTGAAGAATGCATATTAAAATGGAGCTGCGTTGGATTAAGGAGCAGTTTAATGTATCTGGCACTATTTGTTCTTCCAAATGAAAAAATATTTACCAAACACAGAAGATCCAGACCTGCTGCTGCAGCTGCTCTCCTCTTTCATAGTCTAAATATTATTACTATACTGATTGGCTGCTTTAAATCAATAGGAGTACTTTCCATACATTTGGTCTGAACCCCCAGGGTTCCCAGAGCCAAAGCTGGAGCTGTCCAGAGGTGCGGAGAGATGTGTTCAGCCGAATACATCTCCTGCAAATCATTTAGCTGGGGATTGGGAAAGTGGCAAAAGCATATTAGGGATTCTGTAGTACATTTCAATAGTTTACCAGTTTCTTTCAGTGCTCTTCCAGATTTGAGCATAATAATTATTCCAGATTATGATGAATCCGTACTTTGTAAATTCATTTGTTTGAATAAATGTGTTGTTGTTTTCACTAGATATCCTGAGATTTGATGTCAGCAGCTTCTCACTCTCCAAAACCTAACACATATAGGATATCCTGCCATTTAACTGCTAAGGATTTATTCTTCTTTACAATCATATAGCCATCCCTAGCATAATTTCCTGTGAATGGCAGGTTTCACATGCTTGCAATTCTACAGGAAAGAGAGGTGGAACCACTAGGAGTAACTATTTAAGACCTTTGAAACACACAGCTATTGCAGTGAAATGACAAGGATTTGGGTCTATTAATGTATTGCCATAAAACCCAAGAAATCAGTTCAAAGCAAAATGAAGAAAAGGACTATTTTTTTCAATATTGCTGCGTCTGTGGTATTTCTGGGAATTTTTATTGAGGGGTCTGCAATTACGGTAAGACGCATTCTTGTATATGGTACATAGATATGTTTGGGTAACATACAGGTTTTTTAATTGCTCTTGACATTTGTGAAAATATTATCTTATTTGTCCACTTAACTGAGTATGTTATCATAGAAATCATCAGGCAGCATCAACCTCCACAACTGCTTAGAATGACAAGAGATTGATGTACATTTTGGGAGATGTAGTAAACATCATCTAAAGAACTAGTACACATAAAGGCTTTGGTTCTAAGTATTCTAGAAGAACAGTCGAGCATGCTATTACATTTTGATACCTGAAAAAGTATCTATTTTGGCTGCAATCATTTAAAATACTGGTACATCCCGTGCTTGTATATGTTTTTGCTGTATGTATAAAACACATCTGATTTACATTTCTGATGTACAGTATAACAATCTAGCAAGTAACTGTACTGATCCAATTATGGATATCTTTAGTAATGTGACAAATATATAGATAAAACTACATAAAGTTTGGTCCTCCTCGATTCTATAGTCAGTATCTTTCATCTTCGTATCTAATGATAATTAATCTCATCACTACCTATACCAATTAAATATTTAATTACCTGGGATATTCGACCTTTTAATCAGTGTGTGCGAATCAGTGGATATTGCACAAAATACCACTGGTATCTAGCACCTGGCCACACAAATTATTTTGCCAGATTACTGATTTCTCTCTTGTCCTCTGTCATTTGTTGATATTGTTCTCGCTAATAAATAATATATGGCAGTACTACCATATATACATGCAACTGTACAGGCAACTTGTCTATTTCTGATATTATTCAGGTTTTTCCTAGCTTTTCTCCTTGCAGGCTCAGTGCTATTGGTTTAACTGTTGATAACATTGTTAATGAGTATTTGCTACTTTTTAAGACTTGATCATTTCTGTCTGGCCCATAGACACACTTAATAACCAATGTTGAAATCTCACATGATATTTACAGTTATTATTACCAAAATCATTATACGTTTCTTTTGCTTACATGGAAATTTGTATTCTCAGAATGTTGTTGCTTCCTTTTTATAACTGTTGTTTACATCAGTGTTGTTGCATGGGTTGTTCACATCAGTGCATGTTTACGAGATCTGACTGTGTTTAAATATGTGTTTTCCTGAACAACCACTGGAAGCTTTGGCAGACACCTGTTCACGAGAGTGCGATCCTTTGCTAGTACGATGGATTGATATCTGTAACGTCTCTTCATTGGTCAGAGCTCAATGTTGTCACTTATAAGCCTACCTGTTGTTTTGCCAGTGGTTACCTATAGTTATGGGTGTTGTGATGTTGGCGAAAAGTATACCCTGATTACCTTGTTTCTGATTTTGCTGCCAATTTTGGTTTCTCTCTTTTGTGCCTGGTCCCTATGTACTGCACTTTTTTGTTCGTAACTCTTACGGCAGTAACTAAACCAGTATCTTATCCGGAACCTGGTACTGTACTGCTCATCTACAAATGGGGTATCGTTACTAGACGGTGCAGTTCCTAAAACAAGTACATCACCCCCTGCTACTTAACAGAATATAAATGCTTATGAGAAGGGCTGGTTTTCCACATGGTCACACCAGATTGAAAACCTAGCTGTTGTTCAGTAGCATCCCATTGACTTTAGGGGTAACCTGACAAGGGTTGCATTGTATGTAGATCAATGTACTTTCTTTAAATTTAGCTATTGATTCTTACTAGCCACTTAGCATACATCAGAGTTTAGGGAATATTAGTGAGCAATCGGTCCTGTTCCCCAGTAAGTATTATACATGCTATGTGGGCCATAGAACAAAAACAGCAAACCAGTCAAAGGCAAGAATTTGTACATGATTTAAAAAAAAAATATGGCAGATGGCAGAATCATTTTGTAATGGCAGTCAATGGAATGCCATGTTTAGTATTAGTCATTAATAGTGTAAAGATTATTGATTTAATTATTCAATCAAATTAAAAAAAATAAGAAAACCATAATTAAAATCTTCTAGTAGTACGACAATCAACATATTCATAGAGTCATCTGTTTGCTGTGAAGTGAACAGTGTAATTCACCATGTACCAGTATTTATACTTAAAAGCATCATGTGAAATAAGATAAATGTGATGAACAGGCAATATACTAACTGTGATGGACCTGAAATAATGATTTTGTTATTTTATTTTAAAATACAATTACAGCCTTCATAAAATAGGTGAAATATCATAATTTTCTCACCAGTAAGGTGAGCACTTCCCAAATCCATTTGTTTGATAAAAGTTTTTGTTCGATATAAGTATGTTGTGTGGATGAAAGGACATAGGAAATTGTGTTCTCCTTTGATATCGTAGAGCACGTCACGCTCCTGAAGACAAATGCCTACCCTATCAATGGCAGCTTATATTACGGGTTTATATATTACAATAACCATTTAGAAGCTCACGTATAACCAGATGTGTGTAAATTAAGACTGAAAATACCTCTGCAGTGGTCTTCATCTCTGCCCCCAGGCCAGGATAATGTCATATTAGCTCCATGCTAGCAGGGGTGTGATGAAGGTTTCCTTCTTGGTCACTTCTGTATTAAAATGACCTATGTAAGGTACATATATATATATATATATT
This sequence comes from Spea multiplicata, assembly GCA_009364415.1. NCBI lineage: Eukaryota > Metazoa > Chordata > Amphibia > Anura > Pelobatidae > Spea > Spea multiplicata. The sequence goes on along the minus strand of VKOC01002043.1, from coordinate 16,012 downwards.
ATATATAATATATTATATATATATATATATAATATAAGTTGTTTTCTTGGAATACAATATGTTTTTATTTTTCTGACCATATTTTGTCTTTCTTTACAGGCTAATAACAGGTGTGACAAGAAAACATTGATTCTATCACACACCGACTGCGGCTCTTGCGCTTTAAATGTTAAGGTAGATTGTCCTGAGGGCTACGTAAAAGTCAGCAATGGGAGTGGAATACGAGACTGCAGGTACTTTTGTTTTATTAAGTAAAGATAATCCTCAATAAGGTATATAAAACAGAAAGAATAAGTATAGGTAGATGCTTTGGGGGGAAATACACAAGGAACTGGGCAAAGCATGTATAATATGGGTGTAGTATGCTCTAAAATAGAATTAGAAAAATGAGAGACCCCATTACACTGAACCCTGTTTCATTTCTATGACGCCCCTTACTGGTAGTCATAAGTGTTGAACATGAATTTATTATGTGCCCCGAGAAGGAATTGAGTTAAAATCCAAACTATGTATCAATGGAAAGCAAAGCATTCAAAAATAATATATTTCAGCAGCTGCTATTTTTGTATAATGCATAAATAGCATTAGCCTCTAATTTTTATCATACTTCATTCCCATTCATAAAGCACAATTTTTGAGTTTGCACCCCAACATGCATTTTTGTTTATTTTTTAGATACACTTTGAAGCTGATAACTACTTCTATTCTTATTCCTGGCTGCCGACACATATGTATGATGGACAAACCTCAGCCCCAGTGCTGTCCTGGCTATTGGGGACCGGACTGTCTGGGTAAGTTCTTCATAGGGACTGGGAGATAATAGTTTAGCACTAACTAATAAACTCCTAATACACCCCAATCTGAGGACTTCATTTCTAGATGTGATTGGTGATTGTTTCAGATATTGCATCCTTAAGAAAATGATAATGCTTTATAAGAACCCTAGTCCCACTTATTAAAGTCTAAGTTTAGAGCCTCTAGTTGACCTATTTGTTAGCACTCCAGACTACAACGTACAATTTCAAAAAGTGAAAATATAATAAATGAAAATGTCCTGGTTTTCTAGGTGCCATTTTGCGGATGGCATTTGTGGGAACGCTTACATTGCTACTGACAATACAGCAAATATTATAAGAAATTATGTCTGTCCATAAACCATATCAAAGATGAAGAATTTGATTTTATAAATATTTAATAAATACTGTAAGAATTTTCTAATCCTTGTATTATTTAAACTATCTGAGCCATGTCGTATTCAGTTAGCCTTAAAGCATCTAAGATAGTTCCGTGATCTGTTTATCCTTTAGAAGGAGTACAATTTTTTTATTTTTATTTTTTTTACTATACTTCCTGTTACAGACAGTGCAGGACATCTTGTGAGTGTGAAAACGCAGCTATTGTTACTCCTGTCAACTCAAGAATAATCACCCCATTCCTTATCATACAGGGTTAAGAGCAGCTTTGACTGCGCTAGTAAATTTCAGTTCCTTCCTGCGCCTGAATGAACAGGCTGATTGCAGCTTCGGAAGGTGATGACAAAGTATACTTAACTGTATCACGTTAGATTCTTTAGAAGCCTCTTTAAAGTGAACATCTACATGAAAATATTTACAATAGCGAGGATTTGAGAAATGGGCTATACATTTACGCAACATCTTTCATCAACTGGATGATGTCACTTCTGTTACCTCTATGACTAAACTCTCCCTAGCCTCACAGCGGTACTTGGCAATAGAGTTTGTTGTAGTGGCATGCCCATCTAAGCTCAATGGCATGTTAACTGGCGTGAATGAGTCCTATCAGGGTTCAGCTGTCACTTTAAATGCTTGCGCATGTATGCTCATGCCTGGCTGAAGTCAGGAAGAACATGGTCTAGTATGAATGCTAATTATGGTGCCCCACCATTTTGAAATTCTAAAGTTTCAAAGAAAGCAAACTTAACTCAACATATCCAACAATACTGCTTTTGATATGTTTTATGTGTTTATTGCTGTATTTGGTGCGGGCATTATGAGTAAAAAAACAGATTTTTAGCCTTTCAGACACAATTTTGGAGTATATAAAAACATAGAATATCCCTTACAAAAAAATTACTGCAGTTTTTCTGAAGTAATACTGCTATTTTGTGGACATGAAAAAACTGCAATACTGTACTTTTACTGGAGTATTACTGCACATTTACTGCAGTTTTACTGCATTTGTACTTTACTGTACTGCAGTTGTACTGCAGTTATTTTTGTACGGAAATACAAATGCAATAAAGCTGCAGTACATTGAATTACAACTGTAGGTTTGCAATATAAAAAAAAAGTGCGGTAAATGTCCAGTAAAACTGCAGTACAGTGAAGTACAAATGCAGTAAAACTGCAGTAAATGTGCAGTAATACTGCAGTAAAAGTGCAGTATTGCAGTTTTTTCCTGTCCAAAAAATAGCAGTATTACTTCAGAAAAAAACTGCAGTAATTTTTCGTAAGGGAGTGGCTGCAGATAAAGCATTTCAGCCCACTTAGTGTACCCATTGTTCTGCTATAAAGATCCAAAACTTAATCCGTGCGGAGTATTCTAAGGTATGCTTATTTATAGCCTTCTCAATAAAGTAAAACTTCCTTCCATTACATCAAAGCCTATGAGCCTCTGGTATGATTTTAACTACAAAAAGCCTAGTTGAAATAATAAGTAATAACATAGATAATAACAATTGAGGTTTAATATTAACAATCAAACTGTTACTGTTCATTCCTCTGCTTGAGCAATAACTGAGCCCTGTTTAAGATTATGAGAACGTACTAGGAATACATTATTACATTATTTTAAATGTTATGGAATGCGCTAATGTATCAAGCGGTACTGATGACATATAATCCTTTTATACCAATTTAATATGATATTTTACTGTCATGTAAAATACTTTTTTTTTTTTTAAAGTAAAGTAGAATTAAGGATTTATAAAAATATAAATGAATTGTGATACGCAATCCAAACAATAACTTTGAGATAGATTGTGGTGTACATTCCCATGAGGAATGGAAGAACAATGTCTCTCTCCCTAGATGATTTCCAGCGGAAATATGTCCTCACAATAAGCACTTTCACTTAAATCATAATCACGGAAACGCAAGTGACCTAGAGGCCAACATCCAGGAGTTATTCTTCTTGTCAGCACCTTTTCTGTTTATCCTCAATGATTTAGTTTGGTATGTTCTAAAGGAATATTAGCAAATCATTTAAATGGTTAAGATTCATTTGTTGTTTATATTGGCCTTACAATGAGATTTGTATTGAGTATTTGTATGTGAAATATGTATTTTTTAATAAAACTACTAACTGTTTTGTAGAATGCCCAGGGGGTGCTTTGACCCCGTGTAACAGCAGAGGATCATGCTTTGATGGAATACAGGGCAATGGAACCTGCTCTTGTAAGGTATTAATTAAATGCTACTGTACTCTTTACCAAATGGTTCTGCTACTCCAATGTGGCAGGATTTATTTCTATGCTATGATATTCCCTCACAATTTATGCCACTCAACCTCTGAGAAATACAGGGGCTTGGACAACTCCAGCTCAACCAATGCAAATAATAAATGAATAAGTATTAACGGACTTGTATGCTATTTCTGATGGTTCTTTTCTAGAAAGGATTTGGTGGAACCACTTGCGAAACGTGTGCTAGAGATCATTTGTATGGTGCAGACTGCAGCTCTGGTAAGTCTTCACTATTACAGAAACGTAACTGTATATATATTGTGAGACTGTGAACCCCAGGGAGTTGATTGGCATGGCATCTGGGTACAGCTGCTATGCAGATTATACATATGGGTCCCTGGGGTGGAGCAATTGGAGGGCAGGGTGGGCCAATGCTCTGTTCCCCCATTCTGTGGAAAATCCATGCCGGCTTTTCCAGGAGGCAAGAAATCTGCAGGATCCGGTCCAGGATTTCTATGAGGCTGGCATCAGGCACAGGTGCTGGACATTAAAAACCCCTGGAGCGAGACTGTTGGGGGAAGAAGAAGTTCCCTGTGCTCCAAGGGCAAGGAGAGGTCCTGAAGAAGACCATCCCTGAGCCAAGTGAGGCAATACCTGCCTGGACTTTTTTGTGTGCTGTCTGGGGGAAGTTTTCCAGAGCCTGGCGTAGCTGGGTCTGGTTGGGAGGTTGAGGTAGTAGGTGATAAGGCTTGTCAGTCTCGACCAGCATAGTTCAGTTAGAGAGGGCTCCAATTGGGAGCTAGGTTTTGTTTTTATGATTTGGTTTTGGGGTTTGAGCGATTAAAAATAAAGCGCTGTTTTGTTCAAAGCTGCTGTTCCTGACTCTGATTGCCCTAGAGGACTGTGCTTAGGACCCCTAAAAGTGACATGTATGGCTCTCATGCTATAGGGGGATTTGTCACAATTATATATATATATATATCAGTATATATATATTATAATATAAAATATTAGCCCAGTGCCGATATATATTAAAATTAGTCCCAGCTGGCCTATAATATATATATTATATATATAAGTATATATATATATATGATATATAAAATATATATAAATATATAAATATTAGACCCTGCTGCCGATAGCAGGTATAGATCAACACATTAACACACAAACCCAGCTTTGCATGCATAGATCAATTGAAATTCTTTTGTGATCTCAGCACTGAAGGTATATATCAAATCAACCGAATCAGACATACAAATCCTGTATTTGCAGGTATACAATAACAATATATAAAATGTAGCATTGCGGGTATAGATCAAATAAATACATGGAAACAGCATTGCAGGTATTACCGTATTTGCTCGATTATAGGACGACCCCCCAAAATCTGAATATTAATTTAGGGAAAAAAAAGAAAAAGCCTGAATATAAGACGACCCTATAGGAAAAAAGTTTCCTATAGTAAATGTTAATTCGTGTAAACTATTTTTTTTAATAAAAGCTATGATTGAGAAAAATATTTTGTTTTTAATTCCATTTATTTTCCAACCTGCCCCAGTTATGCACATCTGCCCCAGTTATGCACATCTCCACCTGGCAGCAATCCTGTTATGGGATTAGTTTACACAATGAGTTCCTGCCTGTTTGGTAGCCAAACTGGAGCCATCTCTGAGTACCTTGGGGCCCTGTATGACAGGTCATTCTGTCACAACCCCCTATGTGCCACTCTGCCTCCAGACATGCCTTATACCACTTATACCACTCTGGCATTTAGGGGGTTAAAAGGCATATTATGGGGCAGAGTGGCATATAGGGAGGTATTAGGTATTTCAGGAGGCAGAGTGGCATTAAGGGGGTTAAAAGGCATTTCATAGAGCACTCTGCCTACAGAAATGCCTTATGCCGGTGCTTCTGACTCCCGGTGTGTTGTCCGGGCAGCGTGTAGACTTCTGCTACAGCCGGAAGGAGGCGCGGCTAGCAGGGGGGGTTGTCTGCGTCCATCGCGCAGACCTTCCCCGGCTGTCAGAGAGAATTCCCCGGTGAGTGCCATCTTTGCCCTTCCACAATTATACATCTATGATACACACATAGTCATTAACTCATGCTCTCCCTCATTCAGACAAATCATTCACACAGTAACTCATGCTTTCCCTCATTCAGACAATTCATGCACATATTAACTGATGCTCTCCCTCATTCAGACTATTCATCCACATATTAATTCATGCTCTCCCTCATTCAGACAATTCATCCACATTTTAACGCATGCTCTCCCTCAGACAATTCATCCACATATTAACACATGCTCTCCCTCATTCAGACAATTCATCCACATATTAACTCATGCGCTCCCTCATTCAGATAATTCATCCACATATTAATGCATACTCTCACGCATTCACATTATCACATTCTACCCCTTCTCCCTCCCTTATCACTTTCTAACCCATCTCCCTCCTCTTTCCCTACTCACCCCCTTTCCCTACTCACCTTTAAAGTCCTGCGGCGGGAGAACGAGGCTTCTTTCTTCCTTATCTTTTACCAAGAACGGGAGAGATTTTTGCTAACTTAACTAGGGGAAAACATTTTACAAAACTTGATTTGAAGAATGCTTACCTTCAACTCAAAGTACATCTCGCAAATTACCCACCATCAATACGCACGGTTTATTTAAATTTAATCGAATCATCTTTGGTAATGTACCATGGAGGAAGTGTTAAATGGCTTACCCCATGTTCAATGCCTTTTAGATGACTTGTTAATCAATGTCAACACAGAGGTAGAACACCTACACAATGTATAGTGAGTACTGCAGAGACTAATGTGCTTTCATGGGGGACAAACTAGAATTTTGTGGCCATGTTATAATTGCCATGGTATCCATACTGATGGCAAGTCAAGGCCTTGCAAGAAGCTCCTATACCACAAGATACATCACAGTTGAGATGATACCTGGGTCTACTCAACTATTACCACCGTTTTCTTCCGCGATTAGCACATATCTTACACCCGCTTCATCAGCTTCTTGAGACATATCGACCCTGGTTGAAACCAATTCAAAGAAGTGAGAAAGTTGGAGCAAATCAACTCTACAGTTATTTCTTTCCTGCCTGCCTCTCCTAGTCTTAAGTCCTTCCTTTTTTCAATTTTTAGCCTTATTTTTCCCCCTTTTATCTTTTCCCTCCTTCTCCTTCCTCTCTTCCCTTTCTTTCCATCTTTCTTCCTTTCATCTCCCCTTTTCCTTTCCCTTTCCTTTTCCTTTTGTCCCTTCTTTCTTTACCTTCACATTTCCCTATTCTCTTTCGCCTATCTTTCCTTTTCATCTATTAATCACGAACCAACGAAGCCAAGTCTTGTCATATTTGTCTTTTCTGTCCATGATGGGAGTTCCTGTTTTCTCCAGTATCTAGCTAACAGTATTTTAAAAGCTAGTAAAACATTGATACACAAAAATGTATCATATTTCCATGGGAGTGGTATGTCTGTATGAAAAAGAAACATTTGGGGGGAAATGATTATTGATGAGCCAAACAATTCTCTGTGCAAGAGTTTGTAAAAATAACTGTAGAGGCATTATATAAGTTGAACAGATCAGGGTATCCCAGACCTCCCTGGTCTATGCTTCTTTTCAAGAGCTCGGAAGGAAGTTTGGTATTTTTAGCTGCCCAAACAACGCGAGAAAATAGTTTATACAATAAAACTCTAGAGTATTACTCTAATAAAAGGTAATTAGGAACCTTATATAGAATTAACCTAAACAAATAGAGTATCTTAGGAACAATATAGGCTTAATTCGGCCTTACCATGAAACCTCAAGTCTGCCCCATTCAGTTAGCAAAGCTTTGAGATCAAGTTGAAGTTTCTTGTGATTTACCTTCAAGGTTGTTCCTAATGTTGGACCTATTTTAATCCCCAAGTAGTCTGTTTTCTGACTCTTTATTAATTTGAAGTAGTGCACAAAGAGAGTTTGTCTGAGATCCAGAAAAGTACAGAGTAATCATTTGGGTCTTGGATAGATTTAGACTATAATTAGAGAGTAAACTGAATGTATCTACTCCGTCTAAAAGGGCAGGAATTGATAGTAAGAGAGAGGATAGAGTCGGCAATATATAATCGCCATAAAGAGTGATCTGATGGTTTAGGTAGTTGATTTCTATACCAAAGAGATCTGGGGAGTTTCTAATGAAGTGGTTCAATTTTAGGGTAAAAAGCAGTGGGGCTAATGGACGTCCCTGACGAGTTCCATTACAGATGTATATAAAAAAAATCAGATTCCAGGGAAGGGCCTTTAACTTTTAATTATATATTCTTTTTAATATGGGAGAGATCTAGAGCCTGATAGAATAATGTGGAGAAGCCATCAGGGCCTGGTGCTTTTCCTTTTTTTAATTTTTAATAGCGACATAAATTTCAGTGGTAGAAAACGGTTAATTTAGTCTTAGAAATGTGTCGTTGGAAAGTTTTGGAAGTTTAAGACTATTAAGAAACTCCATCATATCTGTTGAGGAATTCTTAAGTTTGGGCTGATTATATAGTTGTTTATAATAAGATTTAAAGGCATTGCGTATTTGAAGAGGGGAAATACAAGTTTCTCCATTATAAATTTTTTTTATTCTGATTTGTTGGTTTTAGGCTTTCAACTTATTATTACCGTAATACCACTGACTCTTCAGTCTTGATAGTATTGCATTTGTTTTATTTTTAAGGTTATTCAGTATAGCGGACTGGACCTCTCCTATTTGCCGAGAGAGTGTCAAAGGTGGAAATTGTTTATTCTCTCTTTCTAACTTAGCTAATGTTATATTGAGGTCAGCTAGGGTTTGCCCTCTCCTTTTTAAGCCACAAGCATTTTTTTTAATAAAGTAACCTCTAAGGAAACATTTTAACAAGCACCATAGCGTTAGATCTGAGGTTTCTCCATTGTCGTTTTGCTCCAGAAATTTTCTAACCTGTTCTACCAGTTCAAGTTTATCTTCTTCTGTTTTTAAGATTGATTCATTCAATATCCAGGTGGCTCAGGACTTATATTGAGGGTTATCTTTGATGTTAATATAAACAGGCACGTGGTCTGACCATGAGATGTTTCCTATCAAGGAGTCACAACACCTTTCTAGGGAGAGGCCGTCTCATTGGTAGTTTTCCCCAAGGATATTCCCTTTTTTTATCTTTGTTTAATGTATAAAAGTCAAAATATTTAAAATAAACTCCCTTGTATCTCAACGACATTACATATTGTGTCTCGCAGAGGGAATCAAGCAGAATTACAGAAAAAAACACACAATAAAAAAAGAGAATAACGTAAACCACATAAGACAAATGTACACATACTTAGGCTGTCTGATCGGTTTATATAATACCTATCGTTAAAGTTCTATAAAAAGAATACATAATTTATAAATCCCGGGGAGAAGACCCCAAAAGCAATTTATGCTAATTAAATTTGATAATAATGTAACCAAGGGGCCCACATATTATTAAATTTTTCTAAAATATCTAATTGGATGGCTATACCTTTCTCCATTTTATATTGATAAGAAATTTGATTTACGATAGTTGGCCAAGAGGCCAGTTTCTTTTTTCCAATTTCTAGCCATAATCAATTTAGTGGCCATAAAAGTTTGAATCAGAATGTATTTTTTACTAAATGGCATTGGGCTTGGTAAGAAATGAAATAAAGCCTTTTAAGTTTAAAATTCTTAAATCTCAAATTAAAGAGATTTCATCGAACACTTTGGTCCAAACAGGTTTTAAAAGAGAACAACCCCACCACATATGCGGCCACCTCATGATGGCATCTCCAACAACGATCTGAGTCATTTTGAGAGAACTTTAGGTACCTGGTGCCATCTATGTACAATTTTATAATATAATTATATATAAATGAGTCTTTAACTTCTGCTAAGGACTTACACCAAGATTCATATTCATATTCTATTATATTATCCATATCTTTTTCCCATGAACTCCAAGATCTAGATTTGTTTTCCAAGAGACCAAATAAAAACATTTACTTGTCAAATTTCAAATTTGATTTAGGGGTAGAATCAAATAGGTTATCAATTTCTTTTTCTAAAGAACCTTGCACATCCCTCATTAGATATTATTTTTCAATACCTCTTTTTGAAATTAGGCCCTTTATTTTTTTCTTTCTTTTAAATAATTACCAACTTTTATATAGATGGTTAAATATCGATGAATCTGTAATAATGGTAGAATTCTAAATTGTACCAAATTGCCAAGGAAAAACCACCTATTCCACTGTTTTTGCAACTGGGTTTGAATATAAAGCCATACTTGTTGCCTTAAAAGAGCCCACTATACCCATTTTTTTCTAAAGTTGCAGACATAAATGACCAGCTGACCCTATCAAAGGCTTTTTCAGCATCTAATGAGAGGGTCAGCTGGCGGGATCCTTCTTCTTTGGACATTTGCTTGATGACCTTGGACGAAACCTACCTGATCTTTATGAATTAAAGAAGAATTCACTGATTTTAGTCTATTTGTGATAATAGATGAGTAGATCTTCATATCAGTATTAATTAATGAGATTGGTCTCTAATTACTCATTATGGTGCCATCTTTATCCGGTTTTAAGATAGGTGATATTGCAGCTTGCAGTAATTCCGAGGGAATTATGCCTGTCATTTTAATCTCGTTATAGGTATATGTGAGGTGTTGTGCTAAGATACCCTCAAAAGTTTTATAAAATGTATTGGTGTATCCATCTGGACCTAGAGCTTTATTTCGGACTTTCTGAAAGGGAGGTCTAATACTTCCCTCTGTGACTGTGAAAGAGATGGAAGGTCAATATTATGTAGATAATGTTTTATTGAGTCTGATGCAAACTCCCCTTGAGGTAGATTATATCAATTGGAATAAAAATGATTAAAGGCTTTGCCTATCGTTTTAGGATTAAGATAAGTCTGGCCATTTGTGACGATTTTTTCTATTTTAGAAAAAATTTTCTAGATCAAAAACATTTTGATTTTTCAGTCTCTTGGTTAACAGTTTTTCAGCTCTGTTTCCTTTACAATACCAAGTTTGTTTACGTTTTAACAGAGCGGAGTTAGGTTTCGTGATAAATGAGAATTAATCACGCCAGCTAGTTCCTTCATTCTATTAGTTCTTTCTCTAGAGCGGGAGGATTTGTTAACCCGTTGAAGTGAATAATAATTGATATATAATTGACTTAAGGAGGCACCTTTCCTTTTTTTTTTTTTTTACTTCAGGGCCCACTTTAATTAGATTGCCTCTAAGTGTCACGGTGTCAGGCAGATGAGGTGGATCCAACTATGCAGATAACCACTGCTTAGAGAACTCCAGTAAACAGTCCGTGGTCGAGGGCAATAGCAGGCAGCAAGGTCAAATTTATCCGAGGTCAGGGCAGGTAGGTCATGTGCAAAAACGTTAAACAGGTCCGGGTTCGTAGGCAGGCAGAGAAGAATCGAGGTCGATTAACAGGCACACCCAAAACAGCACACCCAAAAGCTAAATAACGCTTAGAACGGGCAAGGATAGGGAATACAAATGGGGTTTATATAGGAGACAGGTACTCACGTCACAGGCCACGTTGCGGGCATGAAGGACGCAGCTATAGGTCGGCGGCGCAGTCGAGGTTGAGGAGGCAGGGCCGCAGTGCCGGCGTGCGGTCGCGGCGATGGTGGAGCCGAGCCGCGACGCGGTGTAGGAGGCAGAGGCGGAGCTGCCGGCAGCGGGGTGAGAGCCGCGTGACACTAAGGACACTTTTGTAGGCACACCAGACTGTAACTAGTGAAAGATTATCTTTCAAGTTTTCCTCGAAATATAATCTGGTTATTTCTGCTAAATATGTTTTGTTATCATTATTTAAAATCACATTATTATTCAATCGGGATTTATTTAAATTGGAAATTTTTAACTCCAGTGACACTGCCGAGTTGTCTGACCATACTGTGTCGACCTTTCAGAATTGAATCAAATACGAGTTAACTAAAAAATAATCCAACCGGGAATAAAATAAACGAGGTTTGGAAAAAAATGTGTATTCCTTATCTCTCCGGAGCGGTCACAGCCCATCGAAAGGTAAGTGTTTGGTGTCGCTGGATGCCTCCTGATCGAGGCATTCCAGCAATACCATTTAAGTTTAGGCTTTTAAAACGGGCGTCCGCCTCCATACAAAATATGGCGGATGTTGACGCCCCGGGGAGGGGCCAGAGATGGCCCCTTTGTGCCGATCCTGGCTTTTTGGGTGCAGAAAGCGAAAGTAGATCGCTTTCTGCACCCGTTTAAAGACCTGGCACGTCAATTGTCGTAAAGCACATGTTTTTCCGTGTCGTGACCGGCAATTGTCATCAAGGGGTTAATATAGCTGGGTTAAACATCGCAAACTGGGTATTATGTAAGATAAATTCAATTTCTCAAATATTAGATGCCTCAAAAAAACTGAAATCTTTTGAATGTTTGAGGGAAGAGTTTAATCTTCGCCCCAGAGAACTTCATGCTAAAATACTTTATAGGTGGCACTACATACCTGAGAAATTGCACACGTTCTATCCCCAAAGACCGAATTTATGTTGGCAGAAATGCAACCAAATTGGTACTCATCTACATATATTTTGGTCCTGTCCACAAGTATATCAAATCTAGTCTCAATTATTCAAACACATGAGTGAAATCCTAAAAATCCAGATTCCAATTGATCCAAACATAGGGATTTTGGGAATCTATATACCACATTATATACCACACAAATTCAGGAAACTTTTAAATATAGCTTTTATGCTTTTTAAACAGTTTTTAGCTAAACTATGGCACTCAGAGGAGCTTCCAACCATACCAATGATCATCAAAAGAATGAGAGAAACTAGAAAAGTGAAAACCAGACAATGAGCACTTTCAATAAAATATGGAAAAACTTTCCATCAAAGGAGCATGATTAAAATAAATAACATATTCATAAAATCAATTGATTATTATCCTTAGCTATACTTCATCAAATATCTTTAAGTTGAGGGTTAGAATAAAGATGACACATATACATAGATAAACCACCTCATATTGCAGCAATGACTACACTACTTGGAAATATAATTTATCCATACTCATGTTTAGGATCAATCCATAAATATCTGAAAACATACACAACTTTCACCATAATGGTTGTTTTTGTTATACTTTAATTTTTCCTTTGGTTTTCTTTTACACTTTCTTATAATTTTGTTCATTTTATCTTCGCAACTGATTTTCTTGAAATATTAAATCTTTATGTTGTGTTGTATTTTTGGCATTATGATGTATTTACTCTGTAAACGGAATATCGAGGTCACATAGAATGAAATTATCTCGGTGTTCCCTTGACCTTGTAATATCTTTGTCATTAACCAACACATTTCTTTATTCTGTAACAGAGTTTGATATACACGCAAAAAAAAATCTTTAATCAAAACTCTCCAATAAAAATGTATTATATATATATAAAAAAGACATGTTCCCTGTATTAGGGGTTCACATTTATTTAATATTTTAGTTATGAACCTTAATGTATGGTTATTCGGAGCATAAAGGTTTATTAAAGAGAATATTTTACCGTCTATTTCATATATGAGAAAAATGTATCTGCTATCTTTGTAAACTTCTTTATATATTTGATACATTTTTTGAGATGAAGATAGCTCTTGGGAATTAATTGTTATGAACTTAACCATAATAAAGAATTGCCTTTACTTGTTATAAATCTCTTAATCAGACAGCCTTTACCGTACATACAACATATAATAAATAGTTTAAAAAACACAGTAAATGGGAATGACAGGTCCCCACCAGGCAAAGCCATATTCCCTCTTTTAGTGTCCATCCCTCCTATCAGAACACTTATAGAGCTCTTATATATAAGAGCAAATATGGAGGAGTTCTTTGTGAGTTCTGCTTGGCTTTTTGCAGTTGCATTTAGCTTGGACACACAAGCGAATCCTGAGCTGGGGCGAATCTCCTAAGTGACATCTCTAAGTGAGGAGTTAAAAGCAAAGAAGGAGTTAAAAAGCAAAAAGGAGGGTAAAGTATACATCCTTGTAATTCCATATATATTTATATATATTTTGCATCTTACTGTCTGTTTTTGCCAGTTTTTTGCTATCCCCATTGCCAAGATGTCCTCCATGTTTGACAATGCGGTCAGGTGTACATCTTACTCAATGTATGCAATCCTTGATCAGCGCTTCGAGGGTGCATATTGCTGTGCGAGATGTGTGCAGGTTCCTCATTTGGAACCACAAATCCTGAGTCTAGAGGAGCAACTGGCAACACTGAGATCTATTGACAACTTGGAGAGGAGTCTGCTGCTCACTGAGCAAGCTCTCTCGCGGGTAGAGGTGGGGGAGGATAGCGGGATGGAGGTACAGGACAGTCAGGCAGCTAGCTGGGTTACAGTTAGAAGGCGGGGTAGGGGGAAAAGCGCCAGGGAGGCTAGTCCTGATCTAGCACACCCCAACAAGTTTGCCCGGATGGCAGATGAGGGGGATGTTAGTTCAGAGTTAGCAGTACTGCAGCAAGTCACTGCCTCTGACCTCCAGAGCGGTGTCTGCTCCAGTAAGGAGGGAAGGAGGAGCACAGGGCAGGCCAGACAGGTGCTGGTAGTGGGGGACTCAATTATTAGGGGGACAGACAGGGCGATCTGTCACAAAGACCGGGATCGCCGAACAGTGTGTTGTCTGCCTGGCGCTCGAGTTCGGCACATCGCGGATCGGGTTGACAGATTACTGGGAGGGGCTGGAGAAGACCCAGCTGTCATGGTGCACATTGGCACCAATGACAAAGTAAGAGGTAGGCGGAGTGTCCTTAAAAATGATTTCAGGGACTTAGGTAGCAAGCTCAAGGCAAGGACCTCCAAGGTAGTATTTTCTGAAATATTACCTGTACCACGTGCCACACCAGAGAGGCAGCGGGAGATTAGGGAGCTAAACAAGTGGCTCAGAAGCTGGTGTAGGAAGGAGGGGTTTGGGTTCATGGAGAACTGGGCCGACTTCTCTGTCGGATACAGGCTCTACGGTAGGGACGGGCTGCACCTCAATGGGGAGGGTGCAGCTGTGCTCGGGGAGAAGATGGCCAGAAGGGTGGAGGAGTGTTTAAACTAGGGAAAGGGGGAGGGAAACTACAATATAGAAGGGGAAGATAGTGTAGATAGAGAGCTGGGGCTTATAAATGTACCTGGGGGTGGAGCGGAGGGAGGGGTTAGAATAGTTAATAGGGATAGGCTTCATAGGAGAAAAAACCATACACCTCTACATTGTATGCTTACTAATGCCAGAAGTCTGACCAATAAAACTGGCGAACTGGAGTTAATAATGTCTGCAGAAAATTATGACATAGTGGGTATAACAGAGACATGGTTGGATGATAGCTATGACTGGGCGGTTAACATACAGGGTTATAGTCTATTCAGGAAGGATCGAAAAAAATGAAAAGGGGAGGAGTTTGCCTTTATGTAAAGTCCAGCCTAAAGGCCACACTGCGGGAGAATATATGTGATGGAAATGATGATGTGGAGTCATTATGGGTAGAAATATATGGAAAGAAAAATAATAAAATACTGATCGGGGTTTGCTATAGGCCACCAAATATAATTGAAGTAGCAGAAGATCAATTATTAAAGCAAATAAACAAGGCAGCAAATCACAATGAGGTGGTTATTATGGGGACTTTAACTATGCCGACATAAACTGGGAAACCGAGACCTGTGAATCTCATAAAGGAAACCGGTTTCTGACTATAAGTAAAGATAATTATCTGTCCCAAATGGTACAGGACCCGACCAGAGGGGGTGCTCTACTGGACTTAATATTAACCAACAGACCTGACAGAGTAACTAATGTGCAGGTCAGAGGGCACCTAGGAAATAGTGATCACAATATAATACATTATAACTTGTCCTTCAATAAGGGAACTCTTAGAGGAGCCACAAGAACTATGAACTTTAGGAAGGCAAAGTTTGATCAACTAAGAGAAGCCCTTAACACTGTAAATTGGGAAAATGTCCTCAAAAACAAAAGTACAGTTTAATGTACACTTAATGGGAGATTTTTAAAAATATCTTAAATTCTCACTGTGAAAAGTACATACCGTATGGGAATAAAAGAGTCAGGAACAAGAGAAAACCAATGTGGATAAATAAAAATGTAAAGGGGGCAATAAATGGCAAAAAAGGCATTTAAGCACTAAAAAGCTATTGGGAAAAAAATAAAATAAGGCCCCTGGGAATCAGTGTAGCTAAATGGACAGGGAGCATGTATGTGTGTGGGTTAGTGCATGCTCAGGGCATGTCCGTGCTTTGATTGGGGTATGTTAATTAAGGGGTGGGAGACCCTAGGTGATATAAGGTGACCTATGGGTGACCCCAGTCACTGTCCTTTTTTGCAGACACGGCCAACAATCTTACCTGCTTGAGCTTAGGTGTACCCTGACGGCCTGGAGTATGGACGTGGAGGCGATCCTCGCTGCTCTCAGGGCTGGTGCGGACCAGGACGGTGGTAGGGCGCTTCGTGAGCAGTTTGCTCACTTGCTTCCTCAGGCTGCGGTGCCTGTTGTGCCTGCCGGGTCTGGTGGGGCCGC